>PITA01008226.1:0-86065 GCA_004023965.1 Spilogale gracilis | reverse complement strand
CAGGTCCTGCGGAGGGGGGCGGCCAGGTCCTGCGGAGGGGGACGGCCAGGTCCTGCGGAGGGGGACGGCCAGTCCTGCCTTGTATGCACTTGCCGTCTCAAGCCACACTTCCCTTGCTGGGAAGAAAGGGAGTTATTGGTGGCAGATTGTTTGCACTACTAGGTTATCTTCTTCTGGGGTCTTAGTAGGAAGCTTATGGACTCGTACTGAATGCCGACGTTCCCCGCTTTACCTTATGGAAGTTAGTGCTCTGACGGCCCCCCTATTGTGACACGAAGGGTTGTAGCCTTCTCCTGACTTTTCCTTAGGTCACCAGCACGCCTTTCTGGTTTCTGAGTCTATGTCAACTCAACACCTTCCCTGCGCCCGCGCCAGTGACGGTGGCAGGGTGGGCAGCAGCCTTATTCCAGGGGGTCCGCGGCAGAGCTGTCAGCGAAGCTGAACAGGAGGCATTCCTGTGCTTTGAGTTGTTTCCTGAGAAAGACTCAAAAGCAAGGTCTAGCTGTCCCAAAACCCTCCTTCCACAGAACTCTCTGTTCAGTTTTGTCTGTAGACCCCTTGTCCTTTCTAGTTGCCTCTGACAAAGCAAATTTGTCATGAGGACCCACAAATAGAGGTCGCCCCAGTGTCCCAGGCCATCACAGACGTGAGCCTGCACTTAGGGAAACCTCTGTCAGGGACAGCTGGCGTTAATGCCCATCACGATCCTCAGACAGCTTTAGTGAGCTTGCCTTACCCTAGAAAACAGTTCCTGCTCGAATCCCCTTGGCTCCTAGCCAGTCATACCCTGTACTCTTGTTGCCTCTTCTAACGCCTGGAAGAGCAGGAAACTTTTCCTCTTACTCTTCTGAATTCTTTGCTGCTGTAAAAAATTGACATAAGGCAGGCCAACAGGAGAAAAACTCATTTCACATGTGTGGGAGCCCCATAAAAATGTGAGAATCTGAGACCCAAAGCCAGCAGGTAGTTAAGGTTCACATAACATGCTGAGCTGGGAAAAAAAAAGAACAGCTTAAGGATACAAAGTGGAGAAAGGCCATTTACAGGAAAGAAGGGGATGTTTGAAAAACAAAGGTTGCCCTGTTGTACCAGTAAGTTTCTTAGGTAAAAAGCTATCTCCAGTAATCACTCTCTTCCTAGAAGTGACTGGCAGAGGAGGTATAAATTTTCCTGAATCTGCTGGGTATTGATTACCTTTAGCTCAAAATAATCTTCACGCCAAAGGGGCTTGCTTTGGGGTGACAAGAGTCTGCTCCCCTTCATAGTACGCAGGCCTGCTCTTGCCCAGGCCCCTTAGGAGGAGTGCTCCAGATTGTGAGGCAGCGTCCGCCCCCAATCCGTGGGAGTTTTCCCCTTGACTAAAGGACATCAGACTCATTTTGCAGTTGTTTTGGTTTCGTCATTTGAACCTCTCCTGTCCCCTAGATTACTACATCATTCCTGGATGATGGCGGGAAAGCCTGCTTCGGGGCATGCCCCGCTCTTCGTTACCCTTCCTCCCGTCCTCCTACACTCCGAGGTTTCTCAATGTTCTGGGTCTCTTCCAGAAAGGGTGGTGGGAGGAGGGAAGACAGCGAGTCTTGTGTTCTAGCAGTCTGAGTTTGTAAAAGGGGAGGGAACTAAGGTGCGGGTGAGGAAAGAATGGTTTTAAGTTGACCTACAATCTCGTTTATGAGAATATAGCAACCTGCAGCCCACCTGCAACTTCTGACACACTCATGAGGAAACCTTACTCCTAGAAGCAGCCTTTGTTATGTCCTTGAAATAGCAAGTACTTGGGGTCCAGAACTCCTAGTGTCAGCTAGTCCTCTTGCTCAACCGTAGACCCCAACTGCTAAAACCAGAAGTAGAGAAGACCCCTTAACTGATGCTCCACCTGAAACCCGTTGTTCTTATTTCTGAGGCATTGATGAAGATGCAGTTTTGCAGTGATTGGAACACTCCAATCACCAGGCCAGAGAAGCCCTAATAGTAATGTCATGCCTAGAAGTCCCTACCCCACGTGTCCCCTTTCTCACCTGTGATCGTGTGCTGAACATCTCCCAACCCCCACCTATGACCACGTGCACTCTGCCTGGTCTCTTGCCCCTGCCCCCTGAACTTCTCTCCTATGGAAAGGAGTCTGTCTTGCCGGCCGAGGGGT
Organism: Spilogale gracilis; assembly: GCA_004023965.1. NCBI lineage: Eukaryota > Metazoa > Chordata > Mammalia > Carnivora > Mephitidae > Spilogale > Spilogale gracilis. The sequence continues at coordinate 83,922 of PITA01008226.1, read as the reverse complement.
CAGTTGTCAGCTTGGAGCCTGCCACGCTCACCCGCTGCCGGCACCCAGGATAAATCTCTTCTATTCTCCTTTCCAAACCCTTCTCTCTTGAGTCATTGGCTTCTCCTACAGTAAGTTTACCTGAGTGTGTTTAGCAGCAGTGTTAGAACACCCAGCCAGAAGCTCTTCTTTCCATTTGTCTAGCATCCTTGAGATTCCCTGGGAGGGGACAGTTGAGGCAGTGCACCAGGGCTTACCCATTGTTTCCTGAGTTAATGATGACCAGTAACACTAGTACTGGTTTTTCAGCGTTGGGCAAATCAGTGAAGTGGTTTTTGTTTTTGTTTTTGTTTTTAAGACAGAAAGAACACAAGCAGGGGAAGGGGCAAAGGGAGAAGAAGAAGCAGGCTCTCCGCTGAGCAAGGAGCCTGACAAGGGACTGGGAACCCAGGACCCTGGGTTCATGACCTGAGCCGAAGGCAGACACTTAACCAACTGAGCCACCCAAGCATCCTAACCCCATTTTTAAAACAGAGATAATAATATTGCCTGGATTTTTATGAAGATCACATTGAAGAAAGTGCCAGACAAAAATAAAGTGCCAATGTTACATTTTGTTGACTCTGTGATGGTAGTGATTATACGAGGACTTATTATTTTAAATACCACTAAGGAAGAAAAAAAAAGCCTGTCAGCTATCCACAGCACATCATTTTCTTCTTAGAAGATGTCTACACATTGGAACAGATTTACTTGGACATACTTTTATAATAAATCATCCTTGTGCATTGGAAAAAAAGAACTATAAGTGAATATAAATTATTCTTAAACTTCCCTACAATCCTGATCTACTTCTGCTGACTCATTTGTCGAGGCAGCTCGTGCTATCCGAGTTTTTCCCACACGACATTGGCTGTGTATCATCGTGAGCATTGTGGTTGCGATATTTCTTAACAAAGTGCTTCATAGTCTTTCCTCCAAGCCCAGACGACAGCTCTGCATAATCAGTATGTACGCACAGGGAGGGGCATCTGCTTCCTGCCCACTGCTTGGCCAGCTTAAGACGTTCTCATTCCAGGGGTGGCACAGTATGAAAATATGTAACTGTTAGAACTGACAAAATATATAATATGATGGATTTCATCTTATTTCATAGGTTTGGGTTTGTAAGGGGAACAAGTGTTGGGGATGAAAAATTTCCTCTGCCCTTTAAGGTTTTCTGACTGGACTGAGAATCAGATTGACAGGAAACAGATTAATAGGAGGAAATCAAATGCAATAGTGTATGTGTGGGGAATCCACACAGGTATGGAAATTCCAAAGACAGTTGGGCAGTATGAGGTTTACACGACGAGCTGAAGAAAGGGTGGGGGTCTGAGAATACCAAGGGGAGAAAGCCCACTGGTAGGAAGGTGATGGGAGGTGTTCGCAACCACAGGTGCCCTATTATGCCCCGACGTTGCTGAGGTAAACAGGAATCTTTGTTAATATCGCTCTTCCTGGGGTGCCTGGGGGTTTCATTTGTTGAGCATCTTGATTTCAGCTCAGGTCATGATCCTAGGGCTGTGGGATTAAGCCCCACATCAGGCTGTGTGCTCAGTGGGGAGTCTGCTTGAGGTTCTCTCCCTCTCCCTCTGCCCCTTCCTCTGCTCACACATGTCTGTTTGCTCTCTTTCTCTCTCAAATAAATAAATCAGTAAACCTTTAAAAAAAAATAGCTGTCTTGGGCACCTGGGTGGCTCAGTGGGTTAAAGCCTCTGCCTTCGGCTCAGGTCATGATCCCAGGGTCCTGGGGTCGAGGCCCACATCGGGCTCTCTGCTCAGCAGGGAGCCTGCTTCCTCCTCTCTCTCTGCCTGCCTCTCTGCCTACTTGTGATCTCTCTGTCAAATAAATAAATAAATAAAATCTTTTAAAAAAAATAGCTGTCTTTCTGGTACAAGTAGGCAATTGAAAGGAGATAGAGAGCTTTTCCTGAATCTGCTGAGTTTGGATTGCTTTTAACTCAAAATAGTGTTCATGCCAAAGTGGCCCATTTTGGGGCTGCTTGGCCTTGGTCCCTGCAAAGGCATGGAAGCCTCTGCTTCGTCTCAGGAACAGTACTTTCTGTTTGCACAAACTTAGGGTGGACAGTTTGCCTGGAATATGACCGTGTGGTGTGAGCAGGACAGTGACATGAATAAATCATAGAGATAAATAATCTTGTGTATCTCCTCATTTACCTGTTCTTTTTATTCCTTCCTGTCTGCTTTCTGATTTTCCTTTGAAGTTCCTGAGTCCAAATCTGGTTCCTAAGAAAATCAAAGGAAGCCTGCACCAGAGGCCTCCCAGGGTCTCCTTGGAAGCTGGAGTCCAGCCAGTGTGTGAGACAGAATGGCACCCCCACCGTGTGCTGTCTCACTGCTGCTGGCCACTGTGCAGGTGCGAAACCATCACCCTGGAGACCCTGGGATCCCACCTGAGCTTCCTGCCTTTGGCTTAAACAACTCAGATCCGAAACGAAACAGATGAACCTAGGGAAAGGAAGGAAGAATAAAACAAGACGAAATCAGAGAGGGAGACAAACATAAGAGACTCGTAATCATAGGACACAAACTGAGGGTTACTGGAGGGGAGGGGTGAGAGGACGGGGTGACTGGGTGATGGGCATTAAGGAGGGCACGCACGTGATAGGATGAGCAGCAGGTATTATATGCAACTGATGAATCACTGACCTCAGAAACTAGTAAACAAACAAAGAACAACTCAGATCAACCTGAAATGAAGGTGCTATGTGTTCGCTTTCCAACAGAATTATTTTACATATAAAAGGCATGAAGGCTGACCTCATGCACCAGTGCTTTTCTGGAAACAGGAATTTAAATAGTTTATTACTGTCATGACGATTTTTGAAAAGATAAAGTCACATTTTATATATACTAGGAAAACTTTATATGCTTATTTAAAGTATTTGGGTAGTAGATCTTTTTGGGAAGCAAATGACCACAGTCTGTTTTATCATAAATCTTCATTTTCATATTCCCTGTTCTGCTTGCTGCCTGCGGATGTACCCATGGTAGGAAATCACCGGTGAGCAGCAATTCTGGTGATCTGTGTCGTGGCTAGGCCAGCCAGGGCCCCTTTGAAGTTACCGAGGACTGAGGGTGGAGGTATGGCCAGGGAAACGGAGTGTGTGTGCATGGATCATCCAAGTGTGGTGAAGCCATAGTGAGGTTTACCTGCGTTAAAACAGAAATTCAACTGAGTAGGTTTAAATATCTAATTAGCTTTATTCAGGGATCCGCAAATTGGGCAGCAGTCCACTGAGGAGGTAGGCTGGAGCTCTAAGGAGCTGTACGAAATGGAAAAATTTTATAGGCAAGATAGGCAAGGTCACCTCTTCTCAGGGGAGGTCAGGGAGCCTTTCCATGCAGGTGACCACAGGAGTAGGGTCCGGGCGTTCCAGACTGATGAGTCCGTTGCATTCCTGGAAGAGGTGGAAGCTGCAATCACAGGTAGGTCACCTCAGTGGGGCTGAATATAAGTGATCCCATTTGGGGCCTGTTTCTTTTTAATATGGAAAGTGACCCTTGCTAAAATGCAGTTTCATCTGCACCCAGACCTCTGGAACCAGAAGAGCTAGCACGTGTGCCTCGGGGGTCTGAGGCAGCTAGACTGAGAGAAGGACGCTGGAGAGCATATGGGGCCCCTTATGCTACCCCTCGAAAAGCCCTGGTATTCCCCCATAGATTACTAATATTTGAGCACTCTTTTTTTCTCTCAAATCCCCACTTTTTCATTCTTTTCCTTGTGATTTTTCCATTAATTTAAAATTCCTGAATTATTTTATCAGTAACATTATTTGCAGTTTGCCTGTCTTCCCTCTCTATATTACCTTTATTGCTTATTTTATTTTTTTAAAGATTTTATTTATTTGACAGATACAGTGAGAGAGGGAACACAAGCAGGGGAATGGGGGAGGGAGAAGCAGGCTTCCTGCCGAGCAGGGAGCCGATGCGGGGCTCGATCCCAGGACCCTGAGATCATGACCTGAGCTTAGGGCAGACGCTTAACTGACTGAGCGACCCAGGCGCCCCTCTATCCTACCTTTAACAAAGTGCTAACCAATGATTTTATTGATTTGTCAACAATCACAGAGTGACTGTGTTCCTAGACTGGGCTGGGACAACGTAGGGGGACCAACTCTGGTCTCTTTGAGAGCTTTTGTCGAGTGAGTCTGATAGAGTCTGAAGTAATTATGGCCACTTGGCCCCACAGAAGCATGGTTTAGTTGTCGGAAACCCTCTACGACTTCTTTACTGAGCAGGAAGACCTCTGCGTTAGGTATGTCTGTCCAGACAGACCGTTCAGGTGAGATTTTGCAGAACAAAGGCAGGATGTACTCCCAGAAGTGTATGGCCCTTTCTATCTGGTTGAAAGTGGCTTTACAGTCTTCTGCCACGGAAAGTTCTACTCAGCCACCGAAACAGTTTGCTTGCTTCAGGATCACAGCCTGCCTTCTGGATAGTGGTTTCTGATACAGTTTTACAAGTTGACTTTGAGCTGCCTGGCGGCCAACACCAGAAGTGAAACATGGCAGTTTTTATGGGTCACACCATCTAAAAAAAGATGACCTAACAGTTTTTCCAGGGAAACAAAGCTTATCCTGCCATGTGTGTTTGAAAGAAATTTCTAGCTTGGGTCTTCATTTAAAGGCCACTCAGAGATGTGGCAATATTTTGAGAGCAGAGGTGGGAGTCCACGACTGTCCACCCTTCATCGCTAGGTTTTATTTAGAGATGCTGGTTTGTTTATGTTCAGCTGGAGGTCTTTTCCCCCTCTATGTCTGATATGTAGCTATTTGTTAGACAATAAAAGGCTAAAACTATTAAGTAGGTTTGCATTTGAGAAAATACCCGATGGCCATTAGGAAGTGAGATCACTGAAGACAGACGTGCCCGAGGCAGCAAGCAATCCCCACCCCCGACTGCTGCCAAATCTGTTAATTAACAATTCAACTGAACCAGTTCTTGAGATCTGATTGGCCTTTTTGAGGATTCATAAATCCGGCAGCTTCTGATCTAGCAATAGAAAGGAGCTCTGAGGTGCTGTACAGTAAGGAAGGCTTTTGGAGGCAGAAGAGGAAAAGAATGGTTTGTTTTAGGCTAAGGTACCTTAGCAGTGTTGGCCAGACAGAGTACTTCATTGGTGCCCACCAGGCAGTCCAGACTGACCAGTGAAGACTGCATTCCTGGGAAGGTTGTAACTGCGATTACAGTAGGGATTACGTCTTAGTTTGCTAATGTGGGGCTTAATGCAAGTGACTCCATAGCCTACTGTTACTCTTCAAAGTTTCTAGATTTTTTTTATACTTCTCATCTTAAAATTTGAAAAACTTCCAATTAAAAATACTTTGAAATTATCAAAAATGAACCGTGTTCTTACATCACTTGCATTAATACAATTTACCTTTATGTTGCTAAGTCATTTACTTTGTCACTTCTGTGGATGGAAGTGTCTCAATTAAGATTCTGCTAAGAATCTTACGTCTCATTAGTTCTTTGAGGTGGGTTATGTTAAAAGATAATTAGCAACAAAAGGTAAAATCATGACTTGTACAGATATAAAATGAACATTAATAGGGTCCATGGTCAAAGGAACGAGGCTGATACAAAGGCGAAGGTCAAGCAAAGCTTTATTTTGCGCCAAGCATCAGAATTTCACTGGCAGGGCCAGGGTTGCCTCTTAGGGGAGAACGACCATGCCTAATTTCTCAGGCTACCTTTTTAGGGCAACCCTCGTCCCCCCCAAATCACAAGCTGACCGGAGTCAGGTAGCTACCTGAGTTAATTTGCATTTCCATTGCTCCTGGAACCCAGAGGTTGAGGGCATTTGGGTGTTCCCATCTGGTCCCAAGTATTGATGATTTACATCTCCATTGCTCCCGGAACCAGGGGGTTAAGGGGATTAACTGATTGGGCGTTTCCCCCAATTTGGCCTGCCTTTGTTTTCCAGGAGCTGTTTTTCTGAGTAAACAAGATGGTGGCTTGGACATCTAAATAGGTCCTTACAAATATGTGTTAGTTTCTTCCACTCATTAATCACTGTTATAATTGTTTTGTAAGAGAATCCACTGAACTCTAGATTATTAGCTCAAGAATATTGAAATAAATATACAAATGATGGAAGAACTGGTTTTTATAGGGGAAAATCTACATGTCTATAGACAAGAGTTATTTTGCAGTTATTATCAGTTACTTACAACTGATAGAGTTGTAAAATAGCTCAAATACAAGAAAGTCTAGAATCAGAGAACTGGGAAAACGTATAGACAGTATTTTATTTTCCACTGAAATACAGATTTTGCCTTACATTCAAATTCAGTTTTTTTGAACTGAACGGAGTTGTAAATAATCCTTGAATTAGTGTTGATAAACATTAGATCTGTAACATGGAAAACATAATTTTATTCTTCTAAAGTAGAAAGTTTGGAATTAATGACAAAAAGATTTTTTCTCTCACCAAAAAGTATTTAAAATAACACAATTGTATTTAATAAATGTGCCGAGAAAATTCTGTTGGGGGAAAAATAGTCTTTTCAACAAACAGTACTGGGACAACTGGATATTCCTGTGCAAAAACTGAATTTAGATCTCTGCCTTACCCACGCCCCCCCCCCCTCCAGCATCTCTCCTTGGGTTTGGTAGAATGGCTTCCTTCTTTAGTTAACCTAACAGCATTGATCTTTAGGGAAATGCAAAACAAAGCCACAGTGAGATACCCCTTCCCCTGGGTAGCTAGAATTTAAAAGAAAAAGAACAAGTATTAGTAAGGATGGAGAAATGAGAACCCGCAGGAACTGCTGGTGGGAGAATAAAATGAAATAGGCACTTGGAAAACAGTCCAGCAGATCTTCAAGAAAATAAACATAGTGGGGTATTTGGGCAGTTCAGTTGGTTGAATATGCGACTGTTGATCTTGGCTCAGGTCGAAATGCCAGGGTGGAAAGATCAAGCCCCACCTGGGGCTCTATGCTGAGCTGGGAGTCTGTTTAGGATTTTGATTCCCTCTCCTACCCCTCCCCCACCCTTGCTGGCACATCCATGCTCTCTGTCTTTAAAAAAACAAAACAAGGGGCGCCTGGGTGGCTCAGTTGGTTAAGCCACTGCCTTCGGCTCAGGTCATGATCCCGGAGACCCAGGATCGAGTCCCATATTGGGCTCCCTGCTCGGCAGGAAGCCTGCTTCTCCCTCTCTCAGTCCCCCTGCTTGTGTTCCCTCTCTGGCTGTGTTTCTCTCTGTCAAATAAATAAAATCTTAAAAAAAAAAAAAAAGATAAACCTAGAGTTACCAGTGACCCAGCCATTCAGCCTCTAACTCTTTACCCAATAGGAATGAAAACACTTGTACATACATAGCAGCATTATTCATAAAATAGTGTGACTGAATAGGACAAATTCAAGAAATTTGAAACAAATGGAGATTAAATTTGTAGAGGATAACTGATGTTTCCTGCAGTTTTGTTTTCAAGTAGGCAAGACCAGACAGATGCAAGTGCAAGAAATTGTTTGAAAGTAACTAAGAATAGAAAAAAGAAATGGGGCATTTGAGACTCTTGTTGACTGAGCCGGTATGTACAATGACGGCTGCAATGAGGGTGGCGGGGTGCCCACTACTCCCTTAGAGGATGTCTTCTTCGGGTGGGGTACGACGAGGAGGAGCAGTGTGCCGATGGCCTAGCCAGGAGCTCTGTGTGGACGTCATGGAGACAGGGCCCAAAGTGAGTGAGGAACTGGCGCGCTCCTCCAACCGAGAGAGGAGGGAAGGAAGTGGTCTGAACAGGAGGCAGGAGTGGAGCTGTCCCCGCAAGCCATGACCTGGAGGTGGCTGTGAGCCCTTCGAGAGTCACCTTAATGTTTCCCACCATTCTTTACTGCAACTTGGTGGTGACTTTTTAAGACTCCCTAAAACTAAAAAGATTGATTTCTCCCCTTGTGGAATTTACAGAGACTGTGGTGTGGGGTCTCCCAGTTCGTTGGGGGCGTGGGCACCAAATGTAGGGCAAGGCGAGAAGGTGGAGACCAGTGGCATGGGCAGTGAAGAATCCATGCAGAGCAGCCCGAAGGGGATAGACATTTACACTGCAAGGGAGCAGTGGGCAGGACAGCAAAGCAGGGAGGACTGCCAGGAGGCATTGGCTCAGGGCTTGTAGGTACGGGGGAAGGTGGGAGTGGGGAGGAGGTATGTGGACGTATGCAGTTTTCCTCTTCTGTACCCGTGTTCAGGTGCTAGTAGCCCGTTGGTCACCGAGGGTTATGGATATTTTGAGGTGGGTCTCCTTAGAGCCTGTCTGTACTCAGTCAGGGGGTTAGGGGGTCACTGTGGCCCCTTTCCCTTAGGTTTCCGTTGTTCCTCGTATTTGTCGTTGCAGGTCTTACCAGTTGTCTAGTCCCACCTGGCACTTCATGGACGAAGTGTCTGGTACTCAGTGAATATCAGCAGCGAGGACAGTCATCGAATGTCCAGTCACAGAAGGCCTGCTGTGTCCTCACCTCTCTCAGCTGCAGCAGAGACACAGGTGTGCAATTTCCATAGACACCAGTGGCCCCTGGTGTGCACCTGACTTAGAGCTCTTCTTTCTGTGGATTTCCTACCACATCTTCCCCCTTGGGTCTCCTGTGTTCTTAGCCCGACTTTTACTTGTCTGACCCTACAGTCACTGGCAGATGAGGCTCAGAAGAGCATTACCATCTGGTGGAACTTTCCTCTCCGCACATTATACATAATTTAAAGACTTTAAGTTAACTGGGGCGCCTGGGTGCCCAGTCAGTTAAGCATCTGACTCTTGATCTTGGCTCAGGTCATGATCTGGGGTCGTGGGATTGAGCCCTGCCTCGGGCTCCATGCTTAGTGGAGTCTGCTTCTCTCCCTCTACTCTTCTGCTACTCAAATAAATAAATATTAAAAAAAAAAACCCTCTCTGTTGGCTAACTAGAACTGTAATTTATGGTTACAGTTTATACACAACAGATGGTACAAATAGAGATCGTTTACTCTAGAAGCGTGGTTGTTAAATTACCTGATCATCTTCAGTTTTTGCCTTATTGACTAGTTCAGAGCCCTACTGCAGTTATTTTCTCTCTTTTCATCTTGAGGGATTGCCTATGTGTGTTCACTTATAGTAACTGTCCAACCCTCTCCAACATTTGTTGTTTCCTGTGTTAGCTTTGCCATTCTAACAGGTGTAAGGTGCTACCTCAATGTGGTTTTGATTTGAATTTCCCCAGTGGCTAATGTTAATGAACGTTTTTTCATGAGTCCACTAGCCATTTGTTTGTCTTCATTGGAGAAGTTTCTTTCATGTCTTCTTCCCGTTTTTTTCACATGATTATCTATTTTTGGGGTGTTGAGTTTGAGGAGTTCTTTATAGATCTTAGATATCAGCCCTTTGTCTGAAGTGTCATCTGTGAATATCTTCTCCCATTCCATGCGTTGCCTCTTTGTTTTGTTGACTGTTTCCTTCGCTGTGCAGAAGCTTTATATCTTGATGAAGTCCCAGAAGTTCTTAAGGAGGGCACATCCTGCATGGAGCACTGGGTGTAGTATGTAAACAATGAATCTTGGAACACTGAAAAAAATAAAATTAAAAAATAAATTAATTTTAAAAAATAGCTGTCCAACCCACAGTTTTCTTACATTTTTTAAGTAGAGAGCAGAGAGAATATTTCAAAGAGGTGGCTGAGGGGAGCCTGGGTGGCTCAGCCAGTTAAGCATCAAGCTTTTGGTTTTAGCTCAGGTCATGATCTCAGGGTCCTGAGATCAAGCCCCATGTCAGGCCCTGCACTCAGCAGGTAGGCTACTTGAGATTCTCTCTCCTTTCCCCCCCAACCCCACTCACAAACACAGGCACGTACACTTGCTCTCTCATAAATTAATATTTTTTTAAAAAAGAAAGAGATCGTCTAGAGTTCTAGCATTCTGTGATACTAGGCATGGTATTTTGAATGCCACTAAATCTCATTTATGTAAAAGGGTCTGTGACATTGTGTTGCTTGATGAGGTCAACCATTTTTTGTTTTTTCCTTTCTTAACAGTTTGTCTTTGTGATTGATCTCCTAGGTTCTAATGCCTTCCCATCCTCCTCCTCCAGCCAGATTGGAGTTCAGCCCAGCCTCCAAAGAGAAGATCTCACTTCTCACAGTCCCTGCAAGGAGTCTAAGTCATGGTGCCCCAACCCCTCCCGCTGGCCTCATTCCTGCTGAGCCCGCCCCATCAGAGCGACCTGCCCCTCCAACCGCTGCTGCCAGGACAGGTAACCATGAGAACAGTACCAAGCTGTGCTGTCGAATAGACTAGGGCAACTAGGGCAATCGCTCGTTCCCTCTGGGCACACCGGGCCTCTCTCCTGTGCTAGAAACAGTGCTCCACACCAGCAGTGAGATCATGAACTTTCTCTTTTCCCTCAATGATCTATAGGGCCACAAATGCAAGTGACAGGTGAATAGCTGGTTTTCGTATCTTGTGTTAAGTGCTGTCACAGGTGTGATGGAAATGGAGGGAGACCCCTGCCGGACTTCTCAGAAGGGCCAGGGAGGCCTTTGCAGAGGCGATGTTGCCGGGATAGAGCAAGCCAGCTGACATGGGGGTGGTGTGTCTAGGTCAGGGCAGGGACGTGTAGTAGCAACATGATAGTTCAGTCAGTGAGTGCTTAAAGCGCTGGCACTGTGACATTTTGGGAGAGCCGTCAGGAGGTCAGTCTGGCTGGAGCTGGTCACGGGATGAGAGAGTAGGGCAAGAAGGTGTGAATCCGGAGTGGCAAGCAGGGCAGGGTTTCAAAAGATCTGTGATGTGCGCTAAGGAATTTGTGCTTTAACAGGGAAGTATAGAGACTCTGAATGAGTGTAAGCAGGAAAATGAAATGATGAGATTTGTTTTCAAGAAAATAATATGGAGGGGCGCCTGGGTGGCTCAGCTGGTTAAGCAACTGCCTTCGGCTCAGGTCGTGATCCCAGGGTCCTGGGATGGAGCCCCACATCGGGCTCCCTGCTCGGCGGGGCGTCTGCTTCTCCCTCTCCCCGCCTCCCCCCTACTTATGCTCATTCTTTCTCTCTCTCCCTCTCTGATGAAAAAACAAAGCAAAACAACAGGAAGAAAAAGAAAATAATATGGAGTTGACTAGAGACAAGAAGATCCATTGGGGAGTGGTTGCAAGGATGGGGAGAAGGAACCAGATTGAAGAGCTCTTGGAGGGCTGGAATCACTAGCATTTGATTGGTGGCTCACTGACAGGACCTCAGCACTCAGATCGATGAGCATGTGGGACTGAAAGTTAGATGAGCAGTGGTCTCATCAGGAGTCATCGGCACAGAGGTGGTGACTGAAGGCTTGGGGCTCATGTGGGACCTCCCAGGAAGGGCGGTGGGTGAGCTCAGGAGAGGCCTGAGGAGGACCTTGGGAGACTAGAAGGAGTCTACAGAGCTGGCTGAGTGGTCTTGCCAGAGAGGCTGGACGTGAGCAGGGGGAGGGGGAGGCGTGAACTGAGGGAAGGAAAGGGAGACTTCCATGTAAAATGGCGTCGTGAAAGAGCCAGCGGCTACAGAGACTGCGGGAAGCATTGAGGAGCTCCCGATAGATTTACTAACAAAAGAGATACTGGAGACGTTGTTTCCTAAGCCATTCCGTGGGCAGAACCCTCTCTGCCTTGTGGATTTACTTTGATCGTGAGCTTGAGAACACGGAAAGGTAACAACAGAAGAGAAGCTGTGTGGTGTTTTGGAAAGGAAACCAGCCTGGGAAGTAGGAGCCTTCGGTTCTCATAGGACCTGTTGCGTGGAGTTGTTAGAAGCTTAGATGAAGTGATCATTTTAAAGTTGTTGGGACCAAGCCTGGTACAGTGTAATCTGGTATGGTGTTTGTTGAAATAAATACATTTAGATTAATTATTGGTGGATCTATTATTGCTAATTATTCATATAACTGGGCAATTCCTTGGCCTTCTTAGGGCTCGGCTCCCTCGTGTAAAATGATAGGTTGCGACCAGTGTCCCCTCTGTGTCCGCAATTGCTGACTTTAGGCAGAGAGTCCATGGACGTGATGGGAGAGAGGAGCCCACGATGCCAGGGAGGCCCCTGAAGCTGGTCCAGGAAGGCACTGGGACGACAGGACACTGACTGTGAGGACAGGAGCAGGTTTAAGTCAGCCACATGGCTCCCCAGCATCTCCAAGGAGCTGAGACCTCTAAAGAGCACTCAGTTTAACAAACAAAAGAAACAAAAGCAAACTCTGCTTTTCTCTGTGGGACATCTTGACATGTCTCAGTTGTATTTCACAGGTGAGACTGATGTCCCGTTTCATCGAGCCAGCTGAATACGGTGGTGTTCCGCTGGGTGCAGATGGGGAGAATGAACATGGTTCTAAGGACCAGTTTCGTGGATAAGTGCTTCTGATGAGAGCGAACCTCCCCACGGCCCGAGTTAAAATCTCCTTTTTATGAAGCTTGACTGGGTTTTCTCTTGGACAGCTTCCAAGAACAAGGCCATTAGGGGTAATTCATGAGGGCTGCTATCAGAACTGAGCTGTATGTAACTAATGACACAGAAACACTTAGGATTACACTCAATTTTTTAATAAAAACAGCACATACCAGGGAGTCAAGAAGCGCTGATGGTGAGAAGAGACTCGGCCCACAGTACACCTGTTACCCAGTACTGTGCTCAGTCAGTCCAAATCCTGTTTTCTTCACCTTGTCAACTCCTGTGGATGAATGAAAACTTACAAAATCTGCCCTGCAGCAGAATATAGGTCGAGGTGCGGTTACTAGCTAGAGGAAAGATGTGTCTTAGATAAAATCTGAGGGAGAACCATGACAAAAATATGGTCTGTTATCTTATCTAAGAACACATCTGGCTCAGCTGGTTAAGCACCTGCCTTCAGCTCAGGTCGTGATCCCGAGGTCCTGGGATTGAGCCCCGTGTCAGGTTCCCTGCTTCACGGGGAGCCTGCCTCTCCCCCTGCCCCTCCTCTCTATCTTTCTTTGTTTCTCACGAATAAATAAAATCTTAAAAAAATAAGTAAATAACACATCTATCATTGGGCAGTAATAGAACACCATTATTGTAAATAAAGGACTGTATTTTTTTTTTAAGATTTTATTTATTTGACAGAGAGAAACACAGCGAGAGAGGGAACACAAGCAGGGGGAGTGAGAGGGAGAAGCAGGCTTTCTGCTGAGCAGGGAGCCCGATGTGGGACTCGATCCCGGGTCTCCGGGATCATGACCTGAGCTGAAGGCAGTCGCTTAACCAGCTGAGCCACCCAGGCACCCAGGACTGTATTATTTCTAATCAACTTGTAGTGAAAGAACTCTCAGTGTCAGCTGGTGGAAATCAAGCCATGACGTTGCCGGAGCACGAGGTGGAACTGAAGGTCTATGTTGTGCCCACGCCGCCTGCAGGCGACAGCTTGACTGTGCTTTGTGACACCAGAGGGCCCATCAGCTGGGTGGCCCTCCCCCGTCCTCAGGTCACTCACAACAGCACTGCGCAAGGTCACTGAAGGCTGGAGGGCGCGGGCGGGTCGTTGGCGGTCAGAAGCGTTCAGCCCTGTGGGCCCTACTGAGGGGATTTAAAATGGAGGGAGAGTGTGGGAAACCGACTCCAGCCTTCCATCGGTCAGGACGCAGAGTCAGGCGTTGCTGAGGGTGTGAAGCCAGGGACCTGTTGGAGCAGGAGAGGTGTCCCCAGCCCCCACAGGATGGCTGTGGTGACCTGCTTAGCTGGGAAGGTGGCACTGTGAGTCAGTGAGTGTGCCCACAGCTCTGCTGACAGATAGGACAGTGTTTTGTGGGGCTCTGAGGTTCTCAGGACACCTCAAACCAGCTCTTCGAGCATGTTGCTCAAAATGCCCTTTCTCCTGCTCAAGCATCGCTCTCCTCTTCAACAAACATCCGCACTATCCTCCTGACCTGTCAGAGGTATTCTTTCCTAGGGTGTGTTCGTTCTTTAGTGTTGCGTGTTTCTCATTCAGCTTAGTTCGTTCGTTTCTCCCTGGTCACGTATGGGTCGACATGGAAGCACAGATGATACTTGGCATTTGCTTTTAAAGCGGTTGGCTGAGGCCCTTCACCCTTGAACTGCTAGCACCTCATGGTGGGAGACAGCTTTGTCTTCATACAGGAGGTTTGATCCGTGTTTGTGTCCTTAAAGAAACTCGCACTACAGATGAAACAAACAGAGATCTCCTTGCCTTTTATTGAAAGGAGAAGAAGTACAGTGGATTCCACTATGTGGAAATGTATATATAGTCTCCCTGAAAGGAAAGCCATCAGATGCTACATGTGAGATCAGGGAGAGATGTTTTTCTTTTTTTCACTTTCCACATTATGTGAATTTTCCATAAGCTCTGTGTCCCTCCAATGAACCAGAGATTTTACCTTAAAAGGAAACATTGCTATTCCTTACCTGGGTGAGCGTTGATGGCGGAGTTCGGAATGTCTCAGGTGCCCCTCCTGCTGGGGTTGGGGCTGTCGTCCTCTTCCCTCCGACTGGATTGTGTACAGTGACCTTTTTAAATTTATGACTACTCGTATTTCTTTTTTGTTCTCAGAAACCACCTACAGCTATGAATGGAGTTTAATAAACCACCCTGTAGACTACCGAGATGAAATAAAGGAAAGACACACGCAAACCCTTAATTTCTCTCATGTAAGTAATTGGACACTGGTTGTCTCTGATGACCCACCAGAGAATTCCATTAACACTTTATCTGTTGAACCCTGAAATCCGCTTTATGATTAAGATCAGAAGAAGGTGATAAATGAATAAAGTTTCAACTATGTAGACAGGCAGATGGTGAAAGGAGACTTTCAAATAGCTCTAATTTATTTGAATGACTTGGCATATCAGCTTGGAGAAAAGAGGCTGGTTGCCCAGGGGTCTCTGTGGTAAGGTTGCAGTGTATCTTTTAAGTCCCATTTTCTCTCTCTCTCTTTTTTTTGTTTCAAAGATTTTATTTTTTTATTAGAGAGAGAGGACATGAGCAGAGGGGAGAGGCAACGGGAGAAGGAAAAGGAGACTCCACACTTAGCGCAGGGAGCCTGTTGCAGGGCTTGATTCCAGGACCTCGGGATCATGACCTGAGCCAAAGTGAGACACTTCATTGACTGAGCCCCGCAGGCACCCAAGTCCTGTTCTTTGCAGTGGAGGAGACATTTGGATTATCTCTGCTTCCTACGCAAGCACATTTCTAGAGCTGCCAGTAATTCCATTCCAGCTCACAAATGCTTTGGCTATGAATACTGCTCCAGGAGGTAAGGCCCTCCCCAGAAGAAGCATGTCCCCCTCCTGGACCAATAGGGTAAATAAACGAACTGAGCTGACAGGGGTCTGGTTTCCTACCCGATGATTATCTCATCTTTGTTCCTGAGACCGCACAGCTGTGGGGGCAGCGTGAGCTCATCTCACGCCCGAGTCACTGTGCTTGGCTCCTCCGGCTGTGGCCTCCAGACCACTGATGCCCCTGCACACGAGTTCACCAGCTGCTGCCCTCTGCCAGTCCAGGCCGTGAGCATCTGTGACGAGGCCACGGGCTTTCTGGGTGACCTTTGAATTGGGGCAGTGTGTCCACAGCTCCCAAGGAGATGCTCCCCAGGCCCTGCGCTCTGCTCACTTCGGGACAGTGGCTGCCGCAGGGTGTTAGGACATCCTAGGCAGCAGACCCGTCTTGTCTTTCACATATTCATTGTGTATCTTCTATGTTGCGGTTGTCAGCAGGACTTTATGCCTTCAAAGTAGCAGTTTCTGGTGAAAATGCCTTTGGAGAAGGGTTTGTCAATGTCACTGCCAAGCCGGGTAAGCCTGTGTGAGAGAATGGCCTCATGCTGTTCGGCTTCATTTCCCTTTTGGCTGCCTGAATAACTTGGTAACCTAAGTTTTTATATTTACAGTTGGCTGTACTATAGAGAAAATAGGCAATGATTCTCTTTTGTTCTTTTGTTTTCCTTTCTGAGTTCTGTATAGTTCCTAGTACTTGCTTAACACTGCTGTTTAAGGTTGCCAGCTTACCGCTGACCTGCAAAGGGGACGGGGCGTGGGGGGAGGGGTAAGAGATCTGCCGCCCCTTTGCCTTCTCTGCCCACGTCCTCTACCTCCCTTCTCCATGACCCAGCCTCACCTTCCGGAAGGGCAGGGTGTGGGTTTCAAACAGCTGAGCACCTGGGGGGTTCAGGGAATGTATGCAATGAGGTTTCAGGCCGCCACCAGCCCACAGGTCAGCGCATTGTACGAATTGGAAACGGGCCCTTTGTCCCTGTGGGCATAGCCTGCATACCTGAGATGGCCCACCTCTCCTGCTGCCCTCCCAGCTAGCCCTCAGGCCTTGCACGGTCTTCCTGAGTGTTATTCCAGTTGAGGCATGATGCGGGGGAGGGGTACCTGCAGTCGAAGATTGAAGAGCCAGGTGACCGTCTAGTTGTCTAGTAGGAACTAAAACTGTCCTCCACTCCTTGCCCGCAGTTACTGCCCATGTTCTGTGATGAAGTCCTGTCTTATTATTACACATGTCCTCTGAGCCTGGGGTTACCTGCAGAAATGTCAATCTTCACACAAGCCCTTTAAATGTAATGGGAAGATTCCAGAACTTTTGGAAGTACTCTCTACAGTTAAGGCCAGTAGGGTAAATGACTTTTTTTTTTTTTTGAGATTTTATTTATTGGAGCATTTGGGTGGCTCAGTCAGTTAAGCATCTGCCTTTGGCTCAGGTTGTGATCCCGGGGTCCTGGGATTGAGTCCTGCATTGGGCTCCCTGCTCAGTGGGGAGTCTGCTTCTCCCACTTCCTTTGCTCTTCCCCTCTGTGCATGTTCACTCTCTCTCCACAAATAAATAAGATACAATAGGACAAAATAGGAAACAAAGATTTTATTTATTTGTTTGAGAGAGAGAGAGAGAGAGAATGAGGGCAAGAGAGAGAGCATGGGCAGGGGGAGGAGCAGAGGGAGAAGCAGGCTCCCTGGTGAATGGGGAGCCCAGTGCAGACTCGATCCTGGGGCCCCGGACCTGAACCTAAGGGATGGGGCCCTTTCACATATAAGAGAAGGCATGAACTCCCACTGAATTAACAAACACTACGCACCCTAGATGAAGGCAGCCACTTTCATATTTGTTGAAGTGACTTTTCAGTCGCTCATCACATATACCTCATCAAAAGGAGATTCACTGAGAATCGCTTTACTTCCAAATCAGATAGGTAGGCCCTGAAGCAGTCTTCATGGACAGGTGGGACATAACTGACTACAAGGTGAGCATGGGACAAAGCCTATGATGAAGGGGCCCAAGGGCTCTGAGCCACACGCCCAGTGAGAGACGCTCTTCCTGTGAGCCCTCCCAGCCTCCACACACAGCACCATGAAACCCTGCAGCACGCAGGGCAGAGAGGCCCTGAAGCATCACAGATACTCCTGGCTGCCATCCATGGAGGCTGATGTCAGAGGCAGGTGAGCGCTTGCGTCTGGGGAGAAACCACCACTGTAGGGGGAAGGTTGACTCTTCTGGCTGTGTGGGAGAGAAAGGGGCACTGATGAGCACAGATCATAACCCCAATAAAATCATGTGCTTTTTAAAAGTTGGTGTTAAACACCTTCTCCGAAGGTGCTTATCCTGAGGTCCCTGGGTGGCTCCATCAGTTAAACAACAGGGTGCCAGCGCCTCTTTGAATTAGTATTTTTGTAACCTTTGGATACCTAGTAGGGCAGTTGCTGTATCATAGTGTTGGTCTATTTTTAACTTTTTTGAAGAATCTCCCACTGTTTTCCAGAATGACTGCACCAGCTTGCATTCCCACCAGCAGTGTAGGAGGGTCCCCTTTCTCCGCAGCCTCACCGACATTTGTTGTTTCCAGAGTTGTTAATTTTAGCCATTCTGACTGGTCTGAAGTGATATCTCATTGTAGTTTTGACTTGCATTTCCCCGATGATGACTGATGAGCCTTTTCATGTGTCTGTTGGCCATTTGGATGTCTTCTTTGGGGAAGGGTCTATTCATGTCTTCTGCCCATTTCTTAAATGGATCATTTGTTTTTTGGTGTTGACTTTGACAAGTTTTTTTTTAAGATTTTTTTATTTATTTGACAGAGAGAGAGATCACAAGCAGGCAGAGAGAGAGGAGGAAGCAGGCTCCCTGCTGAGCAGAGAGCCCGCTGTGGGCCTCGATCCCAGGACCCTGAGATCATGGCCTGAGCCGAAGGCAGAGGCTTTAACCCACTGAGCCACCCAGGCGCCCTGACAAGTTCTTTTATAGGTTTTAGACACTAACACTTTATTTGATATGTCATTTGCAAATATCTTCTCCCATTCCGCAGGTTGCCTTTTAGTCTTGTTGACTCTTTCCTTTGTTGTGCAGAAGTCTTTCTCTTGATGGTACCCCAATAGTTCATTTTTGCTTTTGTTTCCCTTGCCTCCAGAGACATGTCTAGTGACAAGCTGCTCTTGCCAAGGTCACAGAGGTTGCTGCTTGTGTTCTGTAGGATGTTGATGGATTCCTGTCTCACATTACATATTTAATCCATTCTGAGTTTATTTTTGTGCATGGTATAAGGAAGTAGTCCACTTTCATTCTGCATGTGTCTGTCCCATTTTCCCAACACCATTTGTTGAAGAGACTGTCGTTTTTCCATTGGATATTTTTTCCTGCCTTATTGAAGAGTAGTGGACCATAGAGTTGAGGACCCATTTCTGGGGTCTCTATTCTGTTCCACTGATCTGGCTGTTTTGTAACAGTACCATACTGTCTTAATGATGACAGCTTTGTAATAGAGCTTGAAGTCCGGAATTGTGATGCCACCAGGCTTTGCTTTTCTTTCTCGAGAATGCTTTGGCTATTAGGGGTCTCTTGTGGTTCCACATAAATTTTAGGATTATTTGTTCTAGCTCTGTGAAAAATGCTGGTGGCATTTTGATAGGGATTGCATAAAATGTTTAGATTGCTTTGGGTAGGATAGACATTTTAACAGTATTTATTCTTACAGTCCATGAGCATGGAATGTTTTTCCATTTCTTTGTGTCATCTTTGGTTTCTTTCCTAAGTGTTCTATAGTTTTCAGATAGAGGTCTTTTACCCCTTGTTAGGTTTATTCCTAGGTATCCTATGGGTTTTGATGCAACTATAAATGGGATTGACTCCTTAATTTCCCTTTCTGCTGCTTCATTATTGGTGTATAGAAATGCAAAAGACTTCTGTGTGCTGATTTTATATCTTGAGACTTTACAGAATTCCTGTATCAGTTCCAGCAGTTTTTTTGGTGGAGTCTTTCAGGTTTTCTACATGGAGTATCATCCCATCTGTCAATAGTGAAAGTTTGACCTCTTCCTTGCCAATTTGGTTGACTTTTATCTTTTTGTTTTCTGTTGTCCATAGCTAGGAATTCTAGTACTATGTTAAATGACCGTGGTGATAGTGGACATTCCTTTCTTCTGCCTGACTATAGAGGAAAAGCTCTCAATTTTTCTCCATTGAGGATGATATTAGCTGTGGGTTTTTTTTATATGGCTTTTATTATGTTGAAGTATGTTCCCTCTGTCCCTACTTTTTTGAGGATTTTTACCATGAATGATTGTTGTACTTTGTCAAATACTTTTTTTCTGTATCCTTTGGCAGTATTGTATGGTTCTTATTCTTTTATTAATGTGGTTAATTCATCTTGTTGATTGATTTGCAATATTGAACCACCCTTGAAGCCCAGGGATAAATCTCACTTGATTGTGGTGAATGATTCTTCTGAAGTACTGTTGGATTCAATTTTTAGTATTTTACGGAGAATTTTGCATCCATATTTTTCAGGGATTTTGGACTGTAGTTCTCTGTGACAGTGGAGTCTTTATCTGGTTTTACTATTGGGGTAATTCTGGCTTCATAGAATGAGTTTGGAAGGGTTTTTGTTTGTTTCTATTTTTTGGGAACAGTTTGAGATGAATAGGTATTGACCCTTCTTTAAATGTTTGGTAGAATTCCCCTGGGAAGCCATCTGGCCCTGGACTTCTGTTTGCTGGGAAATTTTTAATTACTACTTCAGTTTCCTTGCTGTTTATGGGTCTGCTCAAGTGTTTTATTTCTTCCTGTTTCAGTTCTGGTAGTTCGTATATTTCTGGGAATCTATGCATCTCTTCCAGGTTGTTCGGTTTGTTGGCATATAGTTTTTCACAATATTCTCTCATACTTTTTTTTTTTTTAAAGATTTTATTTATTTAACAGAGAGAGAGGGAGATCACAGGCAGGCAGAGAGCCCAGCAGAGAGAGAGGAGGAGGCAGGCTCCCTGCTGAGCGGAGAGCCCAGTGCGGGCCTCGAGCCCAGTGCGGGCCTCGATCCCAGGACCCTGAGATCATGACCGGAGCTGAAGGCAGAGGCTTAGCCCCCTGAGCCACGCGGGCGCCCTCTCATACTTTTTTTCTATTTCTTTGGTATTGGTTGTTCTTTCTCCACTTTCTCAGTTGTGATTTTAGTTAATTGGATCCCTTTTGTTTTTGGTAAGTCTGGCAAAGGGTTTATCAGTTTTATTAGTTATTTCAAAGAACCAGTTCCTGGTTTCATTGATTTGTTCTATTGTTTTTTTAGTTTCTATATCATTTATGTCTGCTCTAATTGTTTAATTTCCCTTCTCATGCTAGATTTAGGCTTTATTTGCTATTCCTTTTCTGTGTCCTTTAGGCATAAAGTTAGGTTTTGTATTTGAGATATTTCTGCTTCTTAGAGGAAGGCCTGTATTACTATGTACTTCTCTCTTAGGACTGCCTTTGCTACATCCCAAAGGTTTTGGACTGTCATGTTTTTGTTTTTGTTTGCTTCCATGTATTTTTTTTTATTTCTTCTTTATTTTCCTGGTTAACCCATTCATTCTTCAGTAGGATGTTCTCTAAACTCTGTGTATTTGTCGTCTTTCCCAATTTTTTCTTGTGGTTGACTTCAGGTTTCATAATATCATGGTCTGAAAATATGCATGGTCTGATCTCAGTCTTCTTGTATTTGTCGAGACCTGATTTGTGACTCAGTATGTGATCTATTCTGGAGACTGTTCCATGTGCACTCAAGAAGAATGTGTATTCAGCTGCTTTAGGATTAAATACTCTGAATATATCTGTTAAGTCCATCTGATCCAGTGTGTCATTCAAAGCCCTTGTTTCCTTGCTGATCTGCTTAGATGAAATCAAATCCATTGATTTAAATGGGGTTTTAAAGTCCTCTACTCTTATTGTATTGTTACCAGTGAGTTTCTTTATGCTTGTTATTAATTGATATTATATACATATCTGGGGCTCCCAACTTGAGGGCATAAATATTTACAATCTTCTGATGGATAAACCCTTTAATTATGATTCATCTTCATCTTCATCTCTGATACAGGTATTGCTACTCTGGCTTTCTTTTGATGTCCATTAGCATGATACCTCATTTTCCATCCCCTCACTTTAAATATAGAGGTGTCTTTGGGTCCAGAATGAGTCTCTTCTAGACAGTATATAGATGAGTCTTGTTTTTTATCCATTCTGATATCCTATTCTTGGAGCATTTAATCCATTTACATTCAGAGTTATTATTGGAAGATAGGCAGTTAATGCCATTGTAAAGTCATTACTTCTGGAGATTTTCTCTGTTCCTTTCTAGTCTTTGTTGTTTTTGGTCTTCTTTCCCACTCAAAAGATTCCTTTTTAATATTTCTTGCAGGGCTGGTTTACTGTTTACGAACTCCTTTAGTTTGTGTGTATCTGGGAAACTCTTTTTGTCTCTCCTTCTGTACTGAATGACAGCCTTCTGGATAAAATATTCTTGAATTCATTATTTTTCCCACTTAACGTGTTGAATGATTCATGCCACTCTCTTCTGGCCTGTTGAGTTTCTGTGGATAGATTGCTGCTAACCATATTTGTCTTCCCTTATAGGTTAGGGATTTCCTTTCCCTTGCTGCTTTTAGGATTTTTTCCTTATCTCTATATTTTGCAAATTTTACTGTGATTTATCTTAGGGTTGACATACTTTTGTTGATTTTGATGGGAGTTCTTTGTGCCTCCTGGATTGGATGTCTTTTTCTTTCTGCAGATTAGGAAAGTTTTCAGCTATAATTTGTTCAGATAAACTTTGTGTCCCTTTCCCCACTCTTCTTTTTCTGGGACTCCTATGATACAAATAGTATTGCACTTTATGGAGTTGCTGAGTTCCCTGAGTCTACATTTGTGATCCATTATTTTTCTTTCCCTCTTCTTTTCAGCTTCATTGTTTTCCATAATTTTGTCTTCTGTGTCACTTTTTCTCTCCTCTGCTTGTTTCATCCTTGTAGTCATTACATCCAGTCAATTTTGCTTCTCAGTTACAGCATTTTTTACTTTGGCCTGACTAGTTTTTTCTTTTCTCTCTGTGGTAAGGGACTCCTTGATATATTCTATGCTTTTCTCCAACCCAGCTAATATCCTTATGATTGTTGTTTTCAATTCTGGATCAGACATATTGTTTATATCTGTTTTGATTGGCTCCCTGGCTATGAACTTTTCTTGTTCTTCCTTTTGGGATAAATTCCTCTCTCTTGGCTTTTTGCTAGGTCTGGATCTTCTTTGTGTGCGGAAAGCCTCTTATGTTTCCTGCTCCTGAGAGGAATGGCTTTCTTCGGAAGAGGTCATCTACTGTCCAGGGCTGGTGCTTCAGGAAGTGTGTCTGCTCTGTGCTGCTGTGTGCCCTCTGCTGCTGTGTTTTGGCTGCTCTTTCCCTCAGGTCAGCCCTCTGCTGAGTTTTTCCTGGCTTGCACTAAGCACTGTTCTGACCTTGTCCAGTGTGTGATGAGTTTTAACTGGTACACTTTGGTCTGCTTGTTAAAAAAAGGCCAGATCCTGTTTCCACTAGAGCTGAAGCTTCGTAGCACTCTGTGATCAGTAGACTGGGTGCATGCAGGGCTTGTGCTGGTTTTCGGGGGGAGGGGCCTGCTGCCCTGGCTCTTAGGCATACTTGCTCTAGCATAGAAGTGTCTGCAGAAGACGGGGCGAGGCTTGGTGTAAATAGCTCCACCCTCCCTGGCGCTGATTCTATTGCTTACTGAAATCCAGTGGTGCTGTTGGATGGAGGAAAAATGGCATCCACCCTCTGCCCCCGACAGGTGAATTTGCACCTCCACTGTCCAGGAAGCCCTCACGGAAGAGTGAAGAATCTCCCCTCGTGTGCCAGGCCAGGTATCTCTTGGATCTCTGCCTTCACCGTGTCTGCACCTGAGCTGTCTGCCCACCTGGTGGCACAGTGCTTCTATGTTGTACCCCTGGCACCTGGCGGAGTTTCAGAACTCCAAATTTTAGGGACCCGGCATTGCCTCAACCCAGGATGATCCTCTGGAGGAAGGTGTTGGGGCCCTGGGGCTGGTGGGGGTTCGGCCCAGAAGGGTAGTTGCAGGAATGCACCGGAATGCTTGGAGTTTAGAGTGAAGCACAGCAACCAGGTGTCCAGGTTAGCTGCTCTCAGCATGCACCTCTACCCCAGGCTAAGGAATGGGGCAGTGCATTGGCGCCCACCAGCTCTTCTGTGCCCTGTGAGGCAGTACCGCCTCTCCCAAATGCACTCCAAGAAGGGGAGCTGTCTCTCCCGGTGTATGCAGCGGATGCTCAGACCATGCTGTTCACTCCTGGGCCTCTGCCCTCCTTCTCCATAGGAGCACCACTGTGCTTTCCAGGGTCCACACCGGCTGCACATAGACATCTAAAACTTCAGTCTTTGAGCTCTGTTGATTGTCAAAACTCACAGTAAGCAGCCTCTCTCATTTTCCGAGGTTTTCCATGTTCAGTCCCCTGTGCCCTGCTCATTTGCTCTCTCTCTTCTGTGATCAGGACTCCCTCCCCTCTGCAGTTCCTCAAATCACATCTCTGCATCTCCTACCTTCCATGATGTGACTTCTTTTCTCCCTCTTGTTGGGCAGTTCTCTCAGCTCTCAGATTGATTTCCTGGGTGTTCAGAATGATTTGACAGTTACCTAGCTGTGTTCGAGGGACAAGGCAAGCATAGAGTCCCTTTACCCCTATACCATCGTAACTCCTCCCTATTTCGTTTTTATTTAATTCATCATCCGGTTGAGGCAAGTTACTGCTGCTCTCCCCATTTAACCATGAAGAAATTCCCTTAGGGGCCCGGGGTGTGTCTTGACAGCCTAGCTGAGGAAGAAGGACTTCAGATGCTTGGTTTGCTGTCCGAGCTAGAACCAGAGTTTGGATCTTGGTTGTGTGGAGTGTGTGGGATAGTGTGAAAGGATGCACAGAATGCAGATGCCCTCATACACACACCTGACTACACGTAAGACCTGTGTTCTTCCTGTACCTTCATTATCATATTCCTGTTAACACCTGTGTAGCATTCAGCACTGTTCAGAACTGACATCTTTACCCCAGAAGGATCCAGTGACTGGGTTTCTGGATTCGTGACCTCATCAGCAGTGAATTTACCACAGGAGGCCATCAAGGATTGTCTGCAGGGAGTGTTCTGAAAACATAAGTAATAATATTAAGTCCTCTAGAAAAGAATTAAAAAGTTCAAAAAGCTTTGTAGGTGAAAATTGATGAGTGATGTGTTGTCCCCACATGTTCAGACCAGAAGGCAGTATCTAAACCCAACATAGTCTTTGTCTCAGGGACT
Source organism: Spilogale gracilis (assembly GCA_004023965.1). Lineage (NCBI taxonomy): Eukaryota > Metazoa > Chordata > Mammalia > Carnivora > Mephitidae > Spilogale > Spilogale gracilis. Next base: position 59,324 of record PITA01008226.1, on the reverse strand, counting down.
AGAGGGAGGCTCCTATGTTGGCTGAGGAAGACTTCTTCATCTGGCACCTCCAAGACTAGTCAGAAGCCCATATAAGATAAAACTCCATCATATGACTATATTACTAGCTAAAAATAAAATAAACCAACAACAACAAATTAAAAAAAAAAACTCAGGTGCTCTGTTCCTTTCTTAGCTCCATCCTCAAATTGCTATTCACATCTCTGCTGAGTTTTTCTGAGAAGTGTACTGTGGGCACACTAAATGGGCCATCTGCCCTAAGACTTGGCATCTTGTTTCAGCATGATGATTTCCTCTCCTTTCTGTAGGTTGACTGTTACAGATGCGGATGGAGCTTCTAACTCGATTGCAGCCCTCATCGTTAACAGTGCTGTGGACCAGCCTCCAGCTGCCAGTGCAGGACCAAATCAGACCATAACTTTGCCCCCAAACTCCATCACTTTGAATGGAAACCAGAGCAGTGATGATTACCAGATTGTCCTCTATGAGTGGTCCCTGGGTCCAGGGAGTGAGGGCAAAGAGGTGACCATGCAGGCAAGTTCTCTATCCTGTTCAGAGTTTTACCTGTCTATCCATCCACCCACCCAGCTACCCGCCCATCTATCCATTTACCTGTCCATCCACTGCCCGTCCATCCATCTGACCGTCCTTCATCTACCGTACCACGACCCACCTACCCATCTATCCACCCACCTACCCATCTATCCACCTACCTACCCATTCATCCATCTGTCCATCCATCCATCGATCCATCCATCTATCTATCCACCTATCCACCCACCCACCCATCCATGCATCTACCCATTCATCCATCTATTCATCCACCCACCCACCAACCTACCCACCTATCCAGCCATCTACCCACCCACCTACCCATCTACCCAACTACCCACCCACCCACCACCCATCTGTCCAACCATCCACCCACCCACCCATCCATGTATCTATCCACCTACCCAACCATCTACCTACCCACCCACCCACCCACCCACCTACCATCTATCCTGCCATCCACTTACCTACCCATCTGTCTAGCCACCCATCCACCCACCTACCCATCTGACCAATCATCCATCCATCTATATATCTGTCCATCCATTTAAAACTGTTCACACATCTATCTACCTTCCTACCTACCTAAATGATTGTTATGTGGTATAAATCTAGAAAATATGTTTTATAAGATTGAGATATTATAATTATTAGAAGATCTTCTAAACTTACATCCTTTCCCCTCATCCATTCTCTCTGTACGCACAGAATAGAAATTAAGTGGGTCCTCTGTTGATAGCTTGACCTTGAGGCTAGTGTGGGGAAAGTCTGACCCAACATTTGCTACAGAAATATTATTTTAGTATTGGGAGAAAATTTAGAAAGAATCCAACAGAAATGTTATTATCAGGAAATTTTTCCTTATTTTGTTTCTCATATTTTTAGAAACTTCATTGTTGTCTTTTCTGGATCTAGTGGTTTCTTTTTAAGAGCTTCTTGTATTTAAATTTTAATTTGCTCAAATCTTAAATATATTTGTCTAAAGACATACTGCCTACCGTAGACGCTTTTGCCGTGAGTGCCATGTGTGCATGCGAGTGTGTATAAACTATTTGTTGCTGCCTTTGGTGGTGGCCAGACTGTTTGTGTTTATTGCTAACCAACTTGCTACTTTTAAGTTATTCTGTTATTTGACGGCTTTCTTTAAGTTTTTATTTTATTCTTTTTTTGGTTATTTTATGTATGTGTGTATGTAAGCAAGTCCTGCACCCGGGCTTGAACTCACGAGGAGCAAGAATCACATGCTTTATTGACTGAGCCAGTCAGGCACCCCTTCTGTCTGTATTTTGATTCCAGTTAACATACAGTGTATGCTAATTTCAGATTATTATTTGAAAGCTTAATGGAAAAAAGATAGGATGTTATATTGCCACCTTGTACTTCTCCTTCAAATTCATCTCATCTGTCCAACATCAGTTTCTTGTTAGTATTTTAGATGAAGTCAGGTGTCCCATGGATGCTTACCTACTTTACTTTCTGATGTTTCTGGATAGTATTTTGCAATTATGATGAATTTAAAATGACTGGTTGGGTTTATGGAACTTGAGAACGCCGTGCTGCGGTGCCCCCCTCTGCCTAAGGGTTGTGTGGAACCTGCTGTTTACTCCTGTTGTGCTAAGATTCGGTTTCAGAGGGCTTTGGGTGCAAAACAAAGATAGGATATTTTGTATTTCCTTGGTCAAAAAAATATTCCAAAAAAAAAAAATACTCCAGGGCTGTCTGACTGGCTCAGTCCGAAGAGCGTGCGGCCCTTAATCTCAGGGTTGTGATTTAGAGCCCCTCATGGGTGTGGAGATTCATTACAAATAGAATTTTTTTAAATACAAATTTTCTTTCCTTTAGTTCTTAAGAATCATGTGCCCAAAGCTCACACCCCAAGATTCATCCATGTCTGCCCAGCACATGTCCGGGGGAGTCAGCGAGGGCAGGGCCCAGGGCCAGCTTCTCCACACCTGCCTTCTGCAGCCGACACTCTTGAGATTATCCACAATAACAGAGTTATTGCCTTGAGGCTGATGGACAAAGATGTTAAAAGAAGTGATCTTTTTATTAACTGGGGCAGTTACAAAGATGACTGTAAACTGTAGTCTTAGATTAGCCTAAGCATTGTGCAGGGCGTCTTGCAGGCTTTGCTTTGGATGGGGGGAGTTCCCTGCTCTTCCCTGGAGCAGGTGGTGGCTTTGACGGTGCTTGGCGATGCGGGTGAGTCGGCCCGCTTCCCATTTGCCGCAACATCCCCTGTACTGTGCACGAGCATTTATGTAACCATATTAATTTTGAAGTAAGTACTAGATTATCATTTTGTAGAGCTTTTCAGACCAAAATGCTTCGCTTTATTTAGTCAAAGTAAGGAAAATCACCTTTTCTAAGTTCTTAAAAGTCTGTATTTCAAGATTCACAAGTTCCCCTTGTGATAACACAGTTGATTTTCTATCAGTTCTCTTTTTCAATTTTCCATTAAAACCTTTAACAAATACATGCCTATACGTTTATCTTTAGACAGTCTTGGGGTTTATAAAAGTAAACAAATTATAGTAGGATTTAGGATTAAAAATCCTTTCCATGACACCATGAATCTCAAGCATAAGCAATAATTGGAAATGTTACCAACGGCAACACAGTAGCAGCAAAGTGAGAGGTTATTAACCTGGAGACAAGCATAGCTATTACGTACTCAACTGAAAGGATGTCTTATTGAAAAATTTTGTTGCCTTAGAGTTTTAAAAAGTTGGTTTCACTTATAAGAGTAATGCATGAATTGCTTCTTGTAGTTAAAACTTCTGCTAAATTACAAATACACATTGACTGTACCCGTCTCCTTTAAAAAAAAAAAAAAAAAAAAAAGATTATTTATTTATTTATTTGACAGAGAGAAACACAGCCAGAGAGGGAACACAAGCAGAGGGAGTGAGAGAGGGAGAAGCAGGCTTCCCACCTAGCAGGGAGCCCGATGTGGGACTCGATCCCGGGTCTCCAGGATCATCACCTGAGCCGAAGGCAGTCGCTTAACCAACTGAGCCACCCAGGCACCCCTATTATTTATTTTTTAATTTAATTTTATTTATTCAGTTAATACATTGTAAGTGGTAGTGGTTAGAGCCGTGGATGTGGAATTAAAAAGAGAGACCTGGTCTCTGTCCTCTCAGGGCTCACAGGGAAGTCGACTGAAAAACCACAGGATCAGTGCATTGCTAGGGGATAGGCATAGAGCTGCTGGAGCCCACAAAAGGACACACCCTCCTGGGCTTGAGGCATCTGCAGAGTCTTAACTGAGCTCAGGTCTGCAGCTGGCCAGGTGAATTTGGGGAGAGAGGGACAGAAGGAAGAATTTTGTATGCAAAGAAATAATGCAGGAAAGCCATGGGATGAAAAGAGAGTTTGGTAGTTGAAAGAATTAAAAAGAATGTAGTGGGACAGGAGAAGGCAGTGAGGACGTGGCAGTGTGAGGCATGGGGATTAGAATGCCAGCTGAGCTCTGGAGAGAAAGGCAGGAGATCCATCGAGGGCTTCGTAAACGGATGGTCACGCGAGTGTTGTATCGAAGGGAAGAGAACCCCTGGGACCACTGAACTTTACTGAGCAACACAGTGAGGGTGGACATGGTCCAGATATTGAGTATTAGGAGCTTCAGTTTTTGACTGTGTGACTTTTTTTTTAACAGAAAATTTGACTTTATTTCAGTATCAGTATCAATATCAGCAGTACTTCACATCTTTTGCTTTTTGTAATTTTTTTTTAAGACTTTTTAAAGTTATCTCTACACCCAATATGGGACTTGAAAATAACAACCCTGAGATCAAGGGTCGCGTGTTCTACCAACTGAGCCAGCCGGGCATCCCTTATATCTTTTGTTGTTCAACGTTTAACCGAAATGTTTCGAGCATTTATTTACCAGGCCCTGTGTTAGGCACAGGTGCTGCAAAGATAAAAGGGGAGTAGGTCCTGCCTGTAAAAGCAACTGTCAACTCACTTCCTTCCAATTCCTGCTTACCTGCCTACCCCCACTCTCCCCAGTCCTCTTCCCTCCATCTGACCATCCTGTTCCTTTTCCTTCTCTCTTAACTCCATGACTTTCCAGGTTTTTTATTGTTTGTTGGAGAGAGAGCACACACTTGCACACATGGCACGAGGAGAGAGGGAGCCTCAAGCCAACTCCTCACTCTGTGGAGCCTGACGGTGGGGGCGTTCAATCTCACAACCCCGAGATCACCTGAGTCAAAATCAAGAGTCGAACACTTAGGGGCGCCTGGGTGGCTCAGTCATTAAGCATCTGCCTTGCTCAGATTATGATCCTGGAGTCCCAGGATCAAGCCCTACATCAGGCTCCCTGCTTGGCGGGAAGTCTGCTTCTCCCTCTCTCACTCCCTCTGCTTGTGTTCCTTCTCTCTCTGTGTTTCTCTCTGTCAAATAAAAAATATTAAAAAAAAAAAAAAGAGTCAAACAGCCGACTGGGTCACCCAGGTATCCCTTGATGTCTTTTAAAGAAATCAAACGTGTATGTAGTAGGGAACAATATTTCCTGCTGTCTGGACCCCCAGTCTCACCCCTGAAACACTGAAGTCCTGGCGCAGCCAAAAGCCAGCAGTGTTTCTCCCCAGGATTCCCTCAGGACACCATACATGCTAGTAGCTGCCTGATTCAAACAGGAGTAATTTGCTTCAATCAAGAAATCGGGGGATCACAGACTTAATGCAATGAGATAATAGTGTTTCACATCATTTCTGTAATTCTAGAAAGCAGTAGGCCTCTGGTAGCTGTGGCCAGCCCCAACAAGGAGCTGATCTTCCCGGTGGAGAACATCACCCTGGATGGCAGCAGGAGCATGGACAGCCGGGGCATCCTCCTCTACCACTGGGAGCACACCTGGTAGGCCCTCTTAACTACTGAGCCATCGGGGTCACACCCCTGGAGTCGTGACCCCCTCTCTGGAGGGTCCAGATTAAATAGTCACCTTGAGCATGCTGGGGAGTCAGGAGCCCTGTTGTGGAAGAGTAGATCGGGTGTGGATGGACAAGATGGGCGTTCGCTGTCAGTGGGGGAGGTGGCGCCATGACAGGTGGGCAGGGCCGTCTAGGTGTGGGTGAGCTTCATGGCACATGAGGTGCCCGGAGACTTGTGTGAGGCCCTCAGGAGACCTCCTGTCTACACTCACTCAAACCATCTGCTCTGCCTGTCAGAGCCTAGTGAGATCACTAGCCTAGGTTTGCCCAGACAGTAAGGGGAGGATCTGGGTCTTTGTGACGACAAGGCCCACAGTCTTAATGACCACACCGTAATTCCCCTGAGGAGACCCCGGTCTGGCTCATCCCGGCCTCTCCCATACTCTTTAACAAGATAGATGAGGATTTAGCCTAATTTAATTCAGAGGAAATGGGAGTAGTTTTTAAGACTTCATTTGGCAAAAACAGATCATTTCACTGACAGCTCATTAAAAAAAAAAAATGAAATAAACAAACAAAAAACAGACAGCGAGGTGCCTGGGTGGCTCAGTCAGTTAAGTGTCCGACTCTTGGTTTCGGCTGAGGTCATGAACCTCAGGGTCCTGAGATGAGTCCCACGCTGGGCTCTGCGGAGTCCCACACTCAGTGCGGAGTTTGCTTGAGAGTTTACCTCCCCCCCGCTTGCATGCTTTCTCTCTCTCTCAAATAAAATCTTAACAAAACAAAACCCAAAATCCTCTTCCTAGAAATCCTGCAGGTTCAGTCTAAAATAGGCATTAGCTTATGACCTTGAACTAGAGAATATAAGTGGGTAAAAAGTTATCTTAGAATTCCCTAGATGGGGGGGGGGGGTCGCCTGGGTGGCTCAGTTGTTAAGCGTCTGCCTTCGGCTCAGGTCATGATCCCGGAGACCGGGGATCGAGCCCCACATCGGGCTCCCTGCTCGGCGGGAAGCCTGCTTCTCCCTCTCTCACTCCCCCTGCTTGTGTTCCCTCTCTCGCTGTGTTTCTCTCTGTCAAATAAATAAATAAAATATTAAAAAAAAAAAAAAAAAGATTTCCCTAGCGGGGAAAAGGGGCTCTTAAAAGGACACAAGCATCGTGCCTGCCGTAATCAGAATGCCGTGCCCAGTCTGTTTCGTTGTCCGTCTCACGGAGGCCCGGCGCCTGCGAGCGCTGCTGGTGGGGACCCGGCGCCTCCGTGTGCGGGTGACTGGCCGGCGGGGCGGGGCAGCACGAGCACCCTCGCCGTGGCCGCGAGGAAGGAAGGGCGAGTCCTGGCGCCGTGGCGGGTGGCCGCCCTCTGCTTTCCTGGCCGGCGCGACCCTTAGCCACGGTTGCTCACGAACGCTGCTGTTCATCGGTTCACTAAGGTCGGGCGGGAAAATGTCGCTCTCCCCGTGCGCTCGCTCGCCGTTTCCAGCCTCCGTCTGCAGAGAAACAGCGTTTCCTCTTGTGTGCTGCGTGGACCTTCTGTGGGCTTCATGCTTCTGTGAGCGCTCTGGTCATGAGCCACCCACGTCCACGTGATGGCCTTGCGCTTTCTCCTCCTGGGAGCCGAAGGGCAGAGATGTTTCCGAGCTCCACATTGTTTCGTGACTTGTGGTCTGGTCGTGTGCCTCTCTGCTCGAGGGCCTTTGTTCCCGACATTCCTGTGTCCTCGGTGTCAGCGCGCGAGGCTCATGGCAGCTCGCAGATGCTGGGTAGTGGAAGAGTCAGTTCCTGAATGATCACACGGTCATGGTGTGTGGGAGCACGGAGCTGCCCAAGGGCATGCAGGCCAGGGAAGGTCCCCTCAGGCAGAGCAGCCTGGTGTGGGAGTGCTGGGGGGGCTGCGCCTCCGCCTCGACCTGTGCAGGGTGGCATGTCGGGCCGCTGGCCAGGTGGGAGAGGCTGGAGCAGTTTTACCAGCAAAGTGACAGGATCTGGGTGTTCACATGTCTTATGGTGGACCTTTCCGCCGTCTGTGCAAGCAGAGAAACGAGGTCCAGTGGACCATTATGTCCCCATCACCAGCTTCAGCAGGCTGTGGGCAGTTTGCCAGTTCATATTTTCTTTTGTTTTGGTTGGAGTATTCTAAAGCAGATCCTAGCAGCATGTCATTTTACCTGAGAGGGCTGGAATCGCACAGAACGGAGCGCTTTGATGGGGAGGGAGTTCAGCAGCAGGGAGGGCAGAGGGGCAGCGCCCGGCTAGAGAGACGTCTTAGAGCCCGAGGTCTCAGGACTTGATGCTCCGTGGTTGTGGAGGGACAGGGACTTCAGCACGGCCTCCGTCCAGAGAACAGCCGCAGCGGGTTTGCAAGGGGTTGATTTGGACTTAGCGGATTTGTGGCGATGGAGGGGCCAGAGAGTTCCCAGGAAGCATCCAGCCAGAGCTCCAGATTGCGGGGACACGAGCATGGCAGGGAGTGGATGCCTTCAGTCCAGCCTTGAAGCGGGAGAGGGCCTCATAGTCATTTCCCACAGGAGAATTTCGGGCTGACGCAGCTAGTGCCCATCCGTTTCTGAGGTTTCCAGCCTCCCTTGTGGTCCGCAGTGCAGTGAAGCCTCCTTAACACCAGGTGCGCCCCACACGTCCTCCCAGAACGGGCCTGTGGTGAACAGTGTGGAAATGTTGCTGACGGCACCAGGTGCCTGTGCCCTGACTCGGGGCTGACTTCTCCGGAGGAAAGCAGCTGGTAATTGGCCAGATGCTTCTGGCTCCCTGGGACCCGTGTCTGGCTCTCCTCACCCTATGACTTTTGCTTGACTTGTTTTTAAGGGGCATTTGTGAGGGGTCAGGTAGGGTCCCAGAGTGCCACCTGAGCAAGCAGGATTTCCCTCACAGCAGCCTCCTCCCCACAGTGGAGCTCTGTCTGATTCTGGTCTCCTCCTGCACCCCGTTCTCCTTGGCCCCTCTCTCCTGAGGGCATTGTGTCAGAAATGGCTCTTACGTTGTTCATGCCTATTTGACACCCATTTGGAGGAGTGAAGGCCTGATGGTTTTCGATTCAAGTTTTTTTTTAAGATTTTATTTATTTATTTGACAGAGAGATCACAAATATGCAGAGATGCAGGCAGAGAGAGAAGGAAGCAGGCTCCCCATTGAGCAGAGAGCCTGATGTTTGACTCGATCCCAGGACCCTGAGATCATGACCCGAGCTGAAGGCAGAGGCTCTAACCCACTGAGCCACCCAGGCGCCCTCTTCATTGTTTATACTCAGGGTGACCTCCTCCTTCCAAATTTTTAAGCCTATGACTTTATATTTTTTAAGATTTCTATTTATTTGACAGAAAGGGAGAGAAAGAGAGAGGGAACACAAGCAGGGGCAGCGAGAGAGGGAGAAGCAGGCTTCCCTCCCGCCGAGCAGGGAGCCCGATGCGGGACTCGATCCCGGGACTCCGGGGTCATGACCTGAGCCCAAGGCAGAGGCTAATGACTGAGCCACCCAGACATCCCATCGATTCAAGTTTTAATTGACTTAAGCAAGATGTGGCACTAGTAGAAATAAGTATTTCTATGGCCACATAGTGTGGACCACGACATAATGATTCAGAATATATCTTAAACTAAAATATTTTCACTTTCTGGATCCTGATAAGTAAGGTCATTGTTTCTCTTTTTCAAAAAGCAGAAAGCTGTCCTGGCATCAGAAACATCCCCAGCGCACAGGCAGCCACACTGTAACCACACATAGACAGAGCTTTAAGAAAGTCTATAGTGGGACCCTTGGGTGGCTCAGTGGGTTAAGCGTCTACCTTCAGCTCGGGTCATGATCCCAGGGTCCCGGGATCGAGCCCAGCGTTGGGCTCCCTGCTCAGAGGAGAGCCTGCTTCTCCCTCTGCCTCTGCCTGCTGCTCTGCCTACTTGTACGCGCGCTCTCTCTCTCTGTGTCAAATAAAACCTTTAAAAAAAAAAAGCCTATCACGGGTGGGATGCAGCACGTCTTGGAGGTTTTGAACCTGCGCACACGCAAGGTGGGCCGTTGTGAATAGTTCACAGCACACTCTGCCGCCTGCATTTCAAATCCAACTCTCTGCTCTCGTTTCTGCTGTATTTCACTAAGAAAGCAACAGTCCTCCCAGAGCCCACCCTGGTGGCCACCACATACTTGTGCTGCCCAATAACTGCATTACTTTGGACGGTTCGAGGTCTATCGATGACCAAGGAGTTGTGTCCTACCGTGGGTCTGGGACGGCCAGAGCCCAGCTGCTGGGGTGAGTGTTCCGTGAGAGTTGTCCCGCTTACGCCCGGGCTGCTGTGAGGGAATACCACGGACAGGGTGGCTCCCACGACAGACAGACATGCCTCCCAGTCCCGGAGGCTGTGAAGTCCAAGGTTAAGGCTCTGGACAATTTGGCTTGTGGTTAGAGTGCTCACAGATGACTTTCTTCTCTCTGGGTCCTCACAGGGCACAGAGGGAGGGCCCTCTGGTGTCTCTCCTTCAGGGATGTTAATCTCCTTTAGGACCCCAGGACCCTGCCCTCACCACCTCATGTGTCCCTAACGACCTCCTCACGGGCCCTGTTTCAAACAGAGCCACACGCGCGCCCGGGGCTCCGGCAGATGAGTGGGAAGGCCTGCACACAGTTAAGTCCTTAGCAGCATTGCCACTGTGACCTTACCTCCCTTTCCATGCTCCCCACTACGGCGCTGCTGCTTCTTGGTTTCCTCTGAGGGCTGGAGGCAGCAGGCTGCTCTGAGATCCAGACAAAGCTGAAGTCCTCTCTGACGTTTTCCCGACCAGACTGGATGGGGCCTGAAACCATAGCCTGGAGGGACTTAGATGCTGATTCTCCCGTTGGGAATCATTCTGCAACTCAGCTTCCCTGCTGTTCCTGTTTGGGTCCAAGTGGAAATGCTCCTTTTCTCCCCGTCCTGCCAGATGGGTCAGTTGGCCAAGGATTGCTATTCCTGTTTCGCAAGTACAGGAAGCTGGAGATGCGGGGGGGGTGGAGGGGTGGAAAATGACTTGGACAAGGTTACCCAACTCATCCTTAATCAAGCCAGACCCAAGTTTTCAGCTCCTGGCAGAATTTTCTCCCCTTTAGTTCCCTCTGCTTCGTAGGCTGTACATGTAGGCACATCTTCATTCCTGCTCTTGCTGAGGACTTCAGAGTTGCAGACATCCTTTTGGACATGCACCAAAAAAGTGGTCACGGGGGCAGCTGAGGAGACCCCCTCTCTTCACCTAACCCACCAGGCGTGTTCCCCTTCACCTGCCCCTTACGGTCATGCACACATAAAAGCGATGGGCCCCCGAGGTCTGGGGTCAGCAGCGGGCCCGAAGTTGGGAACTGAGTATCGGCCAGCGACTCGTGTTATTCTGCAGGATGCCATCGACGGCTCTGAGCGCAGCGCAATCCTGCAGCTCACCAGTCTGGTGGAGGGCATCTACACGTTCTGCTTGCAAGTTGTTGATGGGCAGGGGGCCTCGGACACGGCCACGGCCACTGTGGAAGTGCAGCCGGATGCGCCTGGGCTGACATGCCGGTCTGTGATCTAGGCAGCCCGCTTTCGGGCTCTTGGCCGTGGGCAGAGTTCCTCCGGGTGTGATGCCCCCATGGCTGGTTTCGGCTCCTGGCCAGAGCCACAGTGCGGCTTTCCCTGCTCCTGGCTCTATATTCCGACAGACTCAGGCTCCAGACTCACAACGGGGAGCTGACTGGGCAGCAGGAATCTCGAGTCACTTCTGTGTTCCTGCCGGAAAGCGAGGCAGCCACGGGGCTTCAGTGCCCGAGCGTGGAGGGGGCAGCTCCTGTGAGGGGGCCCTGAGGCCCCTAAGCCACGGGGCTAGAGCGGCAGCCACCGCAGCAGAGGCTGAGGGAAGGGTGTGCGGTGCCAGAATCTCAACGTAGCTCAGAAGCTGTTCAGGTGCCCTGTTGTCTTCCACTAAGAATTTAAGACCCAAACTTGGATAAAACAAGGAGGAAACACTCTCAGACAGCATCCTCTGTACCATTTGGTAAGCTGAATCCTATAAAACCCAAGACGACCTCAGTCTGAAGAAGTTACCCAGGGATCATTTTAAACTCTTTAAACCCTTGTGTGCTGGCCTTGCTCCTTGTGTTGTCCAGCATGATTTCCAAGTGGAAATCCCATGTGTTCTCTTTCCCCAGACCCCAGGGAGAGTGGCCTGGCGGAGCAGTGGAAGGACACCCTCCACCCTCGTGAGGCCGCTGGCGGCCCTGCTGAGTGTGCTGGCCTCCAACGTTAAGGTTCAGAAGATCCAGGCCTGCTCAGGCCTCGGGTGTGAACTGCATGCTTGGCAGTGGGATCCTGTTCATCAGCTTTGCTTGTTCTGCACACACTTGTATCCTCTCGATACGTTCTTTTTCTCGAAGGGCAGCAGTAAGGACAGTGTCATTCCAGGTGCCTCCTACAAGTCTCGGTAAATGTTTGTTGACTGAGGACATTGCAGATGAAGGAGTTAGCAAGCATCAGTCGGAACTGGTTGATAGCTCTGCTACCTTTGGAAGTCATGCAAATGGTCTGGGCTGACGTAGAGCATGTCTCACAGCCAGACTTCATCCCTGCCCCACATTCCCAGGACTGAGGCTTCTCTTGGTGTGAGAGGAGCATTGATGATCATTGCTGTCTTCTGGGAGTCTAGGAGCCTAAACCTCTGGCCTTTATTTGTTATAAGATTTATCTGTTTAATTGAACTTTTATTTCTGAATGCTTATCCAGTCTATGAGTAGTAGGATAGGCTGGGAGAAGAGAAAGAATCTGGGAATGAAAACCTACCACTCACAGTAAACCCACCAGCTGTTACTGTCAGCTATTCTGTTTAGATTGTTTTCTGGGCATCTGAAGTTTACTTAAAAAAATACCAAGTTAAAATAAAATTCTAATTACTTTTTCATAGAACTCTCAAATCACACATTCCCCTTACTTACAAAATATCAAACATTGAATGGAACAAGTCTGAAAAGCAACAAAATCAAAGGCTGTTTCTCTGAGAAATCAATAGAATTGGTGATAAACCTTTACCTAGACTGACCAGGAAAATACTCAAATTAGTATAATCAAGAATGAAAGAGGATATTCCTCTCAACCACATAGAAATAAAAAGAATTGTTCTATGAGCAGTTGTATGTCAACAGATCAGTTAACCTGGATGAAATGGACACAATCCTAGAAACAACTATACCAACTGACTCAAGAAGAATAAAAACTTTTAACAGACTTATAGCGAGTGAAGAGATGAAATCAGAAATCAGTAACTTCCCACCAAGCCCAGGCCCAGATGGCTTCGCTGGTGAATTCTACCAAACATTGAAAGATTGACCACCACTTTCACAAGTGCTTCCAAAACACAGAAGAGGAAGGAATACTTTCCAACTCATTCTAGAAGGCCAGTTTTTACTCTGGTATTAAAATGAGACAGAAGGGCACCTGGGGGGCTCAGTTGGTGAAGCGTCTGCCTTTAGCTTGGGTCATGATTTCAGGGTCCTGGGATCAAGCCCCATCTTGGGCTACCCGCTCAGCAGGGGGTCTTCTCCCGCTCCCTCTCCACCTCCCCTGCTCGTTCTCTCTCTCAAGTAAATAAAATAAATAAAAATAAAAACAAAACCAGAGACATCCCAAGAAAAGAAAACTGACCAATGTCCCTTATGAATATAGAAGCAGAAATCCTTGACAAAATACTTTGAAACTGCATCCAGCAGCACGTTAAAAGAAGTAGATGCATGTCCCAAGTGGGATTTATCCCAGGCACGCAGGGTAGGTAAATCAATAAGTGTAATAGACCCTATTAATAAGGGGGAAAACATATGGTTATCTTAGTAGGCACAGAACAAAGCATATGATAAAATCCAACAGCCTTTCATGATACAAACATTTGTAGGTTGAGTTGTGTTTCCTCAAAAGATGCATTTACATCCTAACCCCTACTACCTGTGTGCCGGGAGCCAGCCCCGGCAACAGTCAGGGTTTCCAGAAGGTGGTGACGGCATCGGTGATACGAAATGAGACAGTCCCAAAGATTCTTTTCCGATCACCTGCCAGGCATCTCTGCCTTGCTGGCTCTTAGTGTCTTTATTTATAGGCAGCAAGTACAGAGGGTGATTTTTGATTACACAGTGTCTTTGTTAGAGAAACATAGCGCTTTGATTAGTGAACATGTTTTTGCAGATGCACCTATCTACAGTTCAGAGTTAACTCCCTGAACCAAACCAAGGACATGTTGCTCAGTAAGGTTTTTTACGGTTTCTTACATTTGGTGCCTGGATGGTAAGGGGTAGACTAATGATGTGGTGTTTTTTAAGCAGGTCTTACAAACAAGAAGGCAGTTGAAAGGCTTAGATGAGTTGTGTCCAAATTTTAGCTACATTACTAATACAATGGCCAAAAGTTAGTCTGTCTGGCATCAAGGAGAACGAGAACTTATTTTGCAAGGCTAAAAGCACTTGCTCAAGCCTATTTTCCATGACTGGGTGCAGAACTCTTTATTTATGGATCTTTTGTGTGCGTGGTAATGTCCTTGTTAGTACAGTTTAATTTATTATATTAAGTCCTTTACTTAACCATTTAAGAACCTTGACAATCTCCTCCACAGAGCTGCAGGATATCTAAGATTAAGCTATTTTTCATGATGGTAAGTAGAAACAAAGCATTTTGCTATACACCAGACATGGTTTTTAAATGACAAGCATTCCATACAAAGAGTGGCAAACAAGCCGGGTGGGGAAACCGCTGCCCCACGCACACTCCTCACACTTTGTGGGGGGGCCGGTGTTCCGGGCTTCAGTGCCTTGCAGAGAGAAATTGCCTGATTGACCATGCAGGTGGCTCGCGGCATGGTGGGAGGGGCGGATCACGCACCGCCCCCGACATCTCCCCCTTTTTTATTTTATTTTATTATTTATTTAATTTTTTGGTAAAAATTTTATTTATTTGACAGAGAGAAACACAGCCAGAGAGGGAACACAAGCAGGGGGAGTGAGAGAGGGAGAAGCAGGCTTCCCGCCGAGCAGGGAGCCCGATGTCGGACTCGATCCTGGGTCTCCAGGATCATGACCTGAGCCGAAGGCAGTCGCTTAACCAACTGAGCCCCCCAGGCGCCCCCCCCTTTTTATTTTAAATAGATCTATCAATCCTTCCCAGGATTGAAGAGGCTATGACCATGCCTGTCTTAGGCGTCCCCTCATCCATTTCTCTCTTACCCATCATCAGTTCATATCTTTTTGGCAGACATGGCCTGTCTTAGGTTGAGAGAGAGGAGAGAGAATCTTACCCGTCATTGGCTAACCAGCCCCTCTTACACTTTTTCCTTTGGGGGAGGGGAGGTTCGCAGATGCAGCCCATGCAAGTATACCTTTATCTGCCATAGTCATCGTACCAAGGAACAGTTAATTTAACAGGTAGTATTATGTAAGGTTGTTGATTGAAAATCATGAATTTGACATTAACATTTGGTGAGACACAATTGTTAATATGCAAGCAGAACAGGTGATAGAATAACCATCATTCATTTTTAGGGTCATATTAATGTCCCGTATGCTCAGCAGGCAGACCAGCGATTTTACTGAGCCAGGTGCTGGCGGGGGTGGTGCCCAGTTTCTGCGGATGGTTGTTGTTCGAGATGGCTCGATAGTCGGGAGGGGCGTGGAGGAATGTGGGCTGAGTTGGTGGTGGCAGCGGAGGGTCTGACACGAGGCTGAACTAGGTGATCCAGAATCCATAGGGAGAGTCAATGTCCTGTGGAAACACACAAGCACCACTCGCCCCCAGGTTAATATCACATCTGCTCTTTTTAATTTATTTAGTCCCATGTTACTAATCCTTGTCTAGTTTGATGCAACTTTTAGTTAGTCCTGGCAATTTTTATTTATTTTAGCATTGATCTTAAAAATACCGAATACCTGTTTTTGTTCTAAAAGTCCTTTATATGAACCTTTTTTAAGATGAAACTTATTTTGTAAGAAAATAACAATTGTGAATAACAAAACCTCAGAAACACGCTGTTACTGATCCACTTTGAGAGATTGATAAGGAAGTTTAGTCATACTGTGACACACAACACTTCAATAGTCAGAACACTGAGTGATGATCTTTTACTCGTAAAGAGGTGATAAAAGCAAATCCTAGAAACTGATTTCTCTGGGCAGGCAAAGAGAAAGCAGACATTGAATCTCATACTTTAAAATCCATTTATTTTAATCTTGGTCCATGCTGACATCTAAAATTTTGTTCCAAAGTTTTTCCTTCACAAACCTTCTACAACTTTCCTTTGCATTTAGATTTTGTCCCATGCCATTTTTTTTTTTCAAACGACCATCTCATTTAGGACAAAATTACCTTATTTTACTTACAACAAAAATGCATTCCCCTTCTTACTTTTCTTACTAATCAGAGTACGAATCAATCTTAAGAGGTGGAGTAGAGGGACTAATTTCTTCCCAAGAAGGTGTGACATTTGTTCTATCTTTTTCGGGAGGTGCAATAGTTTTAACATCCGTATTAGGAGGTACGGTAATCTTAACATCGCTTTCAGGAGGCACAGTAGTAAAGAGTCCTCTTTCTTTAGACTCAGTACGGCCCATAGTCTGGCCCACGATGGGAACGCCTCCACCATACTTGATCTGCACCATGCTTTGCATAAAGGGTCCTCATACCCTCCTCTACTCTATTCCAAGTTTCTAAACTCAAGTTCCAACTCCAGGGAACCAAGGACAACATTTATCTACAAAGTCTAAAAATTTTTACATACTTTTACTCCTTTTTTTTCTGCAACATCCGCTTTATTATTTCTATGAACGTACTTCTTTCTTTAGATTCTGTATTTCCCATTTTCAACTTTTCAGAAGACATGAAACTTCTCAAACCACGTTCTGACCTACTGCCCCGTCTCCTAACCTGTCTACTCTCCAGGCGGGTCTGCAGCACCCTACGGCAGGAGCCTATCGTCCCGAATTAACCGGGGGCTCAAAGGAAGGGGCCTGTGTTCTTCTGCCTGTCTTCGGGCGCCACTTCTCCGGCCAGCGCGACAATGTAAGCTGAACCTGAGGGCAAGGAGATGGGAAAACAAAGACAAAGACAAGACGTAAAACAAAAGAGATGGGGACAGGAGGGACAAAGTGGATGATGTCCAAGCAATGCCGATTTTATTCAGGGTTGCAAGTCATTATATACTGAGCAGTTCACATGCATATAGAAACATCTCTGGTGGGAAAGTTACAGCAAGAATTCCGTCCATACCCCCACAGTTTCTCATATCTCTTTCCCATGACAATGATTCTCTCTGTTCCCACCAAACTACTATTAATGAAGAACAGAGGAGGCACAGCATATGCCTGTGAAGGTGATTAGTGCTCTTAGGGAGTATAGCACAAGCCTACATGTTTATGTCTGTGTCAGGGCATGATGAACTGGCCTTCAGCCCACGAGGGCAGAGGCCCACATAGGCGGGTACCAGGAGTTTCACTCAACTATTAACTCCAGCCTAACCAGGCACGAACGCCCAGACTGGCGAGTTCAGGAGCTCTTACTCAGCTGTTGACGCCAGCCTGGCTCTGGGCTCCCCCCACCTGTGTGACCTTATGTGAAAAGAAGATCTCTGCAGAGGGAAGTAGCTGAGATAAGGCCATACTGATGTCGGGCGGGCCCTTCACCCAGTGTGACTGTTTCCTTATAAGAAGAGACTCAGAGACAGACACACAGGGAGATCACCATGTGACAACAAAGGGAGAGATTGGATGGCTGCGTGTACAGCACAGAACGCCCACTGCCAAGAGCCATGAGGCTTTTCCAGTCTCTCGTCCCCTCTCCCCAACATTTTCATGAGCCCCTTCAGACCCGCAGGATCTCAGAGCACTAACAGTGACTGTGTTTCAGACATACCGCATCCTGCTGCAGGCACATCTCCTGTTTAATTCCAGGGCGACCAGCAGCTCTGTGAGACATGTACTGTGATGATTCCCATTTCACAGACGAGGAAACTGACACATAGGAAAGCTTAGTCACTTGCCAGCATGACAGAGCCGGTGAGGGCCCATGGTGGGTAGGGCTGGACCACCTGCTTCTCCCAGTATTTCTGGTGCCCCTCTACATACTCCATGCCCTCCCCAGTCCTCCTGTCCAAATCCTGGCCTGTGAAATAATCACTGAAGCAATGCCAGCTGATTGATGTATGCTTGTCTGTTCTTGATATTTGTGAGATTGATTTTTCAATGTTTCTTGCCTGTTTTGAACCATCTTCTCATGAGTCTTTGTCTTAAACCCTTAGCTAGACACTACAAATTCTCTGAGAGCAGAGATCACATCTTACACCACTTCTGTCTTCTAGTTTGACCACCGGGAATTGACGGGGACAGTGCATGATCTGCCCCTCCCCCATGCCGCAAGCCTCCAGAAACTTTGGTGGAGGTACCTGTAAATGTGGATGAAAGTCCCTCCAGGCTTTCCCCGCCAAGAATCTGGAAAGCCACGTACCTTGTGGGCCGGGGCACATGCCCCTTGTGTCCCTGGGACGTGCGCTTGGGCGAGCGCTTCTCCAAGACACATTTTTCCATTTAATCCTCCTCCTGGTAATCATATCTCTGTATCTCTTACCTGTATTCCTTGATCCCTCTGCCTCAGTGGCCTCGGCTTCTGTGAGTTTAAGCAATCACTCTGTACCCTGTCGTAACAATACTGACTCTGTCTCTAGGGCAAGGTGAAAAAGCAATTAAAGATCTATTTGACACAGACCTGGATGATTGTGCTGCTCTGGCACAATTGTTCTCACTGTTTAATGGGAAACTACAGCCTTTAGTCTGATCTCATGAGCAAAATGGAACTTACCTTAGTTATGCAAAATAACTTAACTTCGGAAAGCCCACGCACGTCAGCCTTGGTGCATAGCTCTTTGGTCCAAGTTGACAAATCTGTACATTGGAATCGTGAAGGGTGATGGGAAAGAACACTAGGAGGGGTGACACAAAGGTGGAATGCACCACTCAGTGTCTGGAAATCATTGCTTAATGGAAGATGGTGGAACCCCCTCGGGGGAAGCACCAAAAGTCCAATCCTGATGTGGTCCCACCCCTACCAAGGCAATGGAGCCCGTGCCCTAGTTACCCCCGTTGGTGTTGCAGACACTTTTATGACCCTGTGGTCGGGAAAACATTAACTGTGGGACAAATGTCCTATGGGCAATACATGAGGCAGGTCTTCACTCTCCCCTGGACCTGTCTCTCTATTGAGGAAAGAGTGGCCTCTTTAAAAGAGGAAATTGCATGCTTAAATAGCATCAAGGGACCGTGAAGTGGCTGTGTTTAGAAATGGCAATAAAGGAGTTAAAACAGCTTGAGAAGGGTAAAGGCCGGTGTCTTAGGAAGGCTTGACTCTGTGTGCTGTGAATCACTTTGTTAAACTTTAACCTAATTGCATTCCCCAACGTCCTCACTCTGGAATAATAAAAGACTGGGAGCCTTGATAGTTGAGAGAGCCCACAGACTCAGAGCCAGAACCTGAGCCTGAGCCTGAGCCAGAGCCTGAGCCTGAGCCTGAGCCAGAGCCTGAGCCTGAGCCTGAGGCTGAGCCAGAGCCTGAGCCTGAGCCTGAGCCAGAGCCTGAGCCAGAGCCTGAGCCTGAGCCTGAGCCAGAGCCTGAGCCAGAGCCAGAGCCAGAGCCTGAGCCAGAGCCAGAGCCAGAGCCAGAGCCTGCTTCATAGGTCTCTCCTGACCGGCCTCAGGTCTGTCAGCTTGCATCAGATCTCCGTGTCCGTGTCATTACTGCACCTGCCAGACAGGAAATATATGGAAAAAAACAAAAAAAACTCCCAACATCCCCAATAACAGAGCAGTGACTTGGAGTGAATGAACTGTAGCCTGGGAAGGTGGCTGCTCTGGTGGCGGTTCTCTGCCCATCCTTAGTCCCCATGGGTGGGGGCCAGGGAGGCACCTGTTGGCATTCTTTGGAAAGATTAGAATAGCGGTGGGACCCATCACAGATGGAACTGGTGTTGTGGCCTTAGGCGAACAGTGTCCTGGTGCACAAGTTTCTATGGAACTAGGATGGCTTTACCACGACCAAGTGGAAAAGCAAGAGGATCAAATGATAGGGTTGACCCATCAGGATGGGATCAAGTGAGAAACTAGTTCCTGTGGGTCCCTGAGCAAAATTAAGCTTGCAAATGCTTTTGTTTTCTCTGGTCATATTTATCCTCATGAGATCATCTTGTTTTCAGTTTTTGTACTTTCTTAGGAATGGCAGAACTAAAAAGCATACACGACTGTTGTTTTATTTAAAAAATAATTTCTTTGCTTAGGTTTCCACTTTCTGTATTACTAGTCAGTTCAATCTATCTGGGATGTGTGATGATTTTTACACCAGTATTTATCTTCTTAGACTTAATATCTGGCATACCTCTGAGCAGAGTTTTGTTGTTTTGTATACCACCAGAACTTTCTGGCTTGGAGGAACGCTGACTAGGAGGTGGATGGAGGGCAGTGATGAAGAAGGGAATGAACGTGTGTTAAGTGTTTTATGTGCGTAATACATGTGTTATACGCACCCGCCTGGTCCTCACAGTCAACCTTGGAAAGTAGGTGTGATTATTCTGTTGTGGGTAACACCCCGGGTCCCGGGAGATTCAGCGACCTGTCCAAGGTCACAGCCAAAGAGTGCTAGATCTGGGAATCGAAGGCAGATTGCTTAAGCTGTCAAGCCTGTGATTTTCACCCTCCTCCCTCACTACGCAGAGACCTCCCACTCTCAGCTGGTGGACGGCAAACTCTGGCACGCCTTTTGGACCATTTGTTCCTGGGACCCAGAGGACTTCCTTCACACGGTGGAGAGAACACAGGACACAGAGTCCTCCCTCATCCCTCCTGCAGGATCACACCTGGCTCTGAGTCTCAGAGAGCCGCTCCCGCCTGCCCTGGCCTCCGTGACCCCACAGGTGCACCCGGACCTCAGGGGCAGCACGTGGCGGTCCGCCCTGGGGACTCCTTGGGCCACTGGCACAGTGGAGCTCGGGGGAGGGGGAGCCGTCTTCTGCCCGCCCTCCTGTGGTGCATCCCCAGGGCCAGTGGACGGAAGGTTCTCCTGCAGTCCAGAAGGAGAAGCCTGCCCATGAGACCCTTCCAGCCAGTGCAGCAAGACGGGCAGTGCAGGAGGCACCCCCGTCGGGGCGCGGCAGGGTTCCTACAGTCGGGGCTGCCCTGTGCTGTATGCTATTTCCCAGGTCTGACCCAGTCTTACTGGCAGGACAGCACGTGTGAGACATGGCCGGTCTAAATAAAGGAGCTGGGGGGTGGTTACTTCATGCTTTGCATGCGGGCTTCCCTTGGGTGGGAGTTGGCTGTGTGGACCGTGGGCCCACGGGGGTTTTCATGTTTCCGAATGGGAAGGGAAATCCTACAGCTGTTGTGAGAACTCAGTGGAGCTCGGATTTCTGGGTGTGCAAAGAAAGCCATGATGGAAGGTGCGCCCCTCGCTCCTGCTGCTGTGGACGTCAGCAGAATGGGCTCCAGGGCCATCCCAACCCCAAATACCCACCACCTGGCCCTTCACAGAACGATGTGCCCAGGCCCGTGGCTCGGCACTTCCTTCCTCAATGCGGTCAGAGCTGCGTCGGCTGGAGAGTCTCTCTCTGCCCTCCCCCTTGCATGCCCACTCTCTTTCTTTACCCCAAATAAATACATCTTAAAATAAAACACTAGGCATTCCAACAGAGGCAATTATGGGGGCCGGCAGTGTTGTTTCTTGCTCTAGGTGCTGGTCACAGGGTATGCTCGGCTTGCGAAGATTCAGCAAGTTCATTCACTTACTCTTTTTGGCATGCATGTTATATTGAATGGAATTTAATTTTTTTTTAATTTAAATTGAATTTAGTTAACATGCACTGTATTATTAGTTGCAGGGGTAGAATTTAGCAATTCACCAGTTGCCAATTCATCAGTGCTCATTCTGAGTCCTCCTCAATGCCCATCACCTAATAAGAAGACACTTGCCAAGTGATTTTACTTCCAAAGCCCACTGAGTATAAATGGAGAGCACGAGGGGTTTCCGTGGTGGTGGTGGTGGTGGTGGAACAGCTCTGTGTCTTGATTGTGGCAGTGATTATACAAACCTTCCTACTGATGGGATTAAGTTGGAAAACACATTCACGTAAAGGAATGTACAAGGAGCTGGGGAAACTGGCAGAGGGCCTAGAGTAATGGTGTGATACTAATGTCAGTTGCCTGGTATGAGTTCTATAAGATGGTCACCACTGGAGGGAAATGGGTGGAAGGTACAGAGGAATCTACTTTTTGTGACCTCGCATGAGTTTATAATTCTTTCAAAATAAAAAGTTGATGTTGAGGGGGACAGCCAGATTGATGATTATCAGTAACATACTCAAAGTTCTTCCATTAAATTCAGCAACAACGGCAACCAGTGTTTCTCCAACGGAGCAGTCTCTCTTTTTGAGATGAGTTTAGGGGATGGCCAAATTCCCTGTATTTGAAGCCTACTTAGTATTATCACCTCTGTCCTGAAGGTGATGAGCCCACAGTGGCAGGCCTGAGGCCTTAGCACAACAGGAAGAAAGCACACAGGCTTACCTAATCTGACAATACCTGCCAAAACATCCATGTGCCCTGAGTCACCGGGATGGGATTGTCTATGCCTATGCTGTGTCGAGTCCTTCCTAATGAGCTGATAAAAATGGATGGATGACAGGAAGGATGAATACCCAACTTTTGTAGCAACATGGACTGGACTGGAAGAGATTATGCTGAGTGAAATAAGCCAAGTAGAGAAAGTCAAGTATCGCATGGTTTCACTTACTTGCGGTGCATGAGGGGTAACCTGGAGGACAGTGGCAGAAGGAAAGCAAATGGGAACTAGGGTAATCTCAGGAGGGAAACGAAACAACAGAGACTTTGAACACAGAAACAAACTGAGGGACTTGGAGGGAGGGGGATGGAGGGATGGGAGAGCCTGGTGGTGGGTACTGGGAGCACCTAAAGCGTGGAGCACTGGGTGTGGGGAATGGGGAATGAATCTTGGAACACTGGAAAAAAAATTTAAGTAACAACAACAAAAAAAATGGATGGATGAGAAGTGAATCTCCAGACTGCCAATTTCCAAACTCCATTTCATTCATTTATAAATAGCACATGAAAATAGAATGTGCTGATAATCTTTTAGTGCTCTTAGATGAGGCCGGGCCTCCTATTTTTCTGGAGAGTTTTCCCAGACTTCATTAATGCGAACCAAGCTAATTTGCTTTTTAATATGTTGCAGGCTGAATTAAGAGAGAAGGAAGCTGTAGCATTTACATTTACTGCTAGAGAATGGAAGAAGTGGAGGAAGGTGAGAGTCAACCCTTGCTTTAAAGCAGAGGCCCAGGCCAAGCTTGTAAAGAACCCCTGTACTGGGAGGTAAGTGGATGATTTCTCCTGGTAATAAAGTAATTTAAAAAACCAACAACAGGTTCAGTGAAATAGTAGGCATTGTCTATGTAGATCGGGCCTTCCTGGGTTCTTTGATTCCCGCATTCAGTGGCCTTGAGGCATTTTCTGACCCTGTCCCGTTGTAGACAAGAGCAGTCCGAAATGCGGTTCCGGCAGCTTGGGGGTCTGACCTCCCTCCTTCGTGTGGAAGAAGCTAGGGTACTTCCATTTGCACGTTCATTTCAAGGTCCCTCATCCATATACATTTGTGGGAGTTTTTGGCTTCTCCTTTCAACTGGTTATAATACCCTTACCAGCTTCCTCATTGATGAGTTAAATAAAATACTTACCATAGGTTCATATTTTTAAAAAGCCAAAGCAGATGAAAAGAAAATGTGTGAACTCAGTGCAGTGACAAAGAGAGGCGCATATCCAGTGCCACTGTTCTTTCTTCCAGTGGAAACCTTGCTTTTGTTTGATGTCAGATTCAACAAGGCCATATGAAGTCTCTTAAAAAATAATGAGCACTGGTTGAAAGTATAAGATACACTGTTAAGATAATTAACAATGATTATATCCAAACAGCAGGATTTCAGGGAGTTTCTTCCTCATACTTCTCTGTGTCAGAAAAACCCAAACTTGAGGAAAAGTTTATAATGGATAACAGTGTGGAGTGTGTAGAAGAGACAGGCAAATCTGAGAAAGCTGGAGTACACTCCTTTCTCACAAGCCACACTTATAAACCATGTACATTTTCGGCCTGGTTCAGCAAACATTTAATACGCACAAACCATGGGACAGATCTTTGCAAAGATGCTAGGGTACAGAATTTCACATGCAGACTCCTGGCCTAGGGCATTCACTGACTAGCAGCTCTCTGGGGAGGGAGCACTATTTACACCTGCAGGAGAGGAAAAATGATTTTCCTTTTACCCTTCTGAGTTCTTGGCTGATACCTCTGCAATAAAAGCTAGAGGAAGTAATAAAAGCTAGAGGAAAAAAACAGAAGCTTATTAACATGTACGCCTCATGTATACATGGGAGATACCCAGAGAAGAACGAGGAACTCAGAGAGGTGTCTTAAAACTCTGGCTTACATAGCATCCTCAACAAAGAGCAATACATTTGTGGAGAAATGACAGGACAGTGGAAAGCAGCTGTAGGCTTTTCAAGGGCTGAGACAAAACCCAGTTGGTAAAATCTGTCATGTAGTTTCCTCTAGTGCCCTCTCGAGGCCAACAGGGTCTAGAGTTGTCTCTGGGGATCAACCTTTATCCTTCCTACTGCGTGGGTGGGGGCACCTTTGTAAATGTAGGCCCTGGTCTTAAGAAAATAGGGGGAGGGCAGAGAGCTCTTCCGGTATCTGCTTCTTTTAGACATCTTCAGCTCACAATAATTGCTACACCAAAGCAGCATATTTTGGGATGGCATATTCTGCTTTTCTTCATACATATCTGAACTGGTCTAATAATATCCAATAGAAACTGAAATGATGAACTGGAAAAGGAGGAAACCACAACCAGAAACCTTAACATAGAAACAGGAAATTCTGTTAATGCAACATTTATTAATTATACACAGACACACACAACCCTGCTGATGAGACTAAAACATGTACACAATCATCAAAAACTGGAAAACTGAGTTCTGTGCACATTTAAAAAGCAAAATGTTTCCATACTTCCCACTACACTTATTCCCAAGTTTAATCCCACAAAATACAGCGCGCGCATGCACACACACACACACACACACACACACACAATCATAGCATCAATATTATTCAAGTAAAATGCTAACAGAGCTGCACATGAATAATTAAAACCCTGGGCTCCAGCCTGCGGAGGGGCATGTGGCACAACCTACAGTTAACAATGCAATAGCAAAACCTGATTTATTTGCATTGTGCTCCCCGTGTTTATTTTCACGGAGTCTTTCCCTAAGAGTAAAGGAGAAAAGAAAACAACACTAGACATAAAATTGTGTCTGAAAGCCACTCAAAGGGGTAAATGCAGTAGATGCAGACAAGGTGTTTCGATGTGAGTCCCTGCCTAGCCGGGGAAAGTGAATGGAGTAGTTTTCTCCAGGCCAACAGATTCCTGTTATCCAGGTAATGTCATCTGAGTCATATGATCATTGCTGGCAAGTTCTTGGGGAGAACTCAGAGCAGTGCCCAGAAGTGCTTTTTGCATAGGTGTTCAATGAAATAAAATAATGCCTGATAAATGCAGGAAGGTCAGTATCCCCCTAGGAATCAGTACCTTTACTAGATCAGGTTGGCCAACTTTTTCTGCAAGCGATCTGAGTCGATACTGTAGGCCTTGCAGGCCATACTGTTGGTCTATGTTGCCAGTACTCAGCTCTGCCAAGAAAGGGGCCGTGGATCCAATGTTAAATGAACGGGCATGGCCATGTTTCAATAAAGTTTTATTGATGGACTCTGAAATCTGAGTTTCCTGTGATTTTGTCTTATGAAATATTATCCTTTGATTCCCCCCACCAGTGGAAATACTAAACCATTCTTAGCTTTGGGCCATACAGAAACAGGTGGTGGGCTAGACTTGGCTTGTGAGCCGTGGTTTGCCAACCACTCCCAGACTTCACCCCGCCCCCCGAAATGTTCAATTAGAAACAAAGAAAATTCTTCTCACAACCCAGAATAGTTTTACTAAACAGTGACCTATTTCCTTCTCAAGTCATTTTTAATACAAAATTAAAGACATCACATTGAGTCTCTGGACCTCAGTTTACGTACCCAGTGAGCCAAACAGAAAACTCTAATAATCAGCCACGCAGACAAGGAACCCACTGGTGTACAGAGTTACCACCTATGTGAACGTATCCTCTGACACCTCCCAGTACCTGTGTTCCAGACTTCTGCGAATAATGTTACAGCATCTTTATTGTTAAAACAGATGGACACATCCAAATCTTAATTAGAACGTTATAGAAAACCACCTACAACTATAAAAGCAAAAAGAAAGCCAGTATGCTGGGTATGTGATTTCGGACGGTGTGGCTGAGCGATGTCACCAGGAGGTGGAGGTCAGCTCGTCTCTTCTGTGGATGTCGGGATACGGCCGGTACGATGCAGGCTGACAGAAGGGAGCTCCAGGACCAGACGTGAGTTCCTCTGTGCCCACGGCATTCCAGACTGTTTCTGACTCGACTTTGGCTGCCCCAGGGTGCAGGGAAGGATGCTAAGTAGCAGGGGGTTAAGGGGGCGGGAAGGGAGGGGAGCTGCAGGGCCAGGCCATCGTGTGTGGGCCTTCCCTTAGCCCAGCTGTAAGAGGGGAGGGACTCTGTTTAACGCCCAGGCTCATTTCTCGGAGGAAACAAAATGAAGTGGATCGCAGGACAGAAATGAAAACATAATGTTTAGTAAATTTAGGGTGATGAAGCCTTCAACTTAAAAAATGGTCCAGGAGGGCGCCTAGGTGGCTCAGATGGTGGAGCGCGTGTCTCTTAATCTCAGGGTTATGAGTTCAAGCGCCATGTTGGGTGTAGAGACTACTAAAAACATAAACTTGGAAAAAAAAAGGTTCGGGCAAAGGTGCTCCTTCATTCCTCACAGAAACACATGCGATTCTGGGCTGTTTCAGAGGTCTGAAAAACGGATTAATTCGGCCGTGCCGCCCCACCCCCGAGCACGTGCAGGGTCTGCAGTCCTGAGCCCGCAGCCGGCCGGGATTCCGCACCTGCCTCACCCAGCCTGCCCATCCTGCTTCCCTGCAGACCCGTAGTCGGGGCGGCCAGAGCAGGGAGCCTCCAGCCACCCAGGCAGTGATCGAGGCTTTGTGACGGGGCCCCTGGGGCCCTGCTGGTTGCCAGGGACACTGCAGCCACAGGCATGGGGCATCCGCTGGTCCCAGTCAGGTCAGGGGAGGGGAGGGATTCACCTCTGCTTCAGATGATGAGCACTGGATGAGTTTTTTTTTTTAAAATTCCTAATTCCAGTAACCTACAAGTTAGTTTAAAATAATGGATGGCATGTCCCCATATATGTAGGTGAGATTCCTTTTTTATTTCTAAAAGAAGTAACGAATCCTACAAGCCCCCGAAACACACATATTTGAGCTCCAGATACTCATCAATGCCATACTTGGAGCCCTCTCGCCCGAGGCCAGACTGCTTCACGCCCCCAAAGGGGCACTCCACAGAGGAGATGAGTCCTTCATTGATGCCAACCATGCCGACTTCCAGCTGCTCTGCCACTCTCCAGATCTGGGCCGGGTCTTGAGAGTAGAAATAACCTGTCAGGGGGTCAGGCACACACAGAGGATCATCATTAAAGACATCCTGTCTCACACCAAGGATGCCCCTGGCGATGGTGTGTCTCGTCGGGCCTGCGACCCCCCTGCTCCTACAGGGGCCCCAAGCTGGTCCTGTCCGTGCCTTCATCTCAGTCCCAGGACACATCACTGTTCTGCTCGTGTCCCATTGTCACGAGGCCTCGCCCCACCACCCACCAGGCCTGCAGCGCAACCTCCCTCGAACCTGCCGTCCGCTGCCCCCCTGGTGGGACTCGTGCTGTGTTTGCCCTGCTCTGCAGTGACTCCTTGCTGTTCACAAAATATGGTTAACTTCTTCTGGGTTCTCGAACCCTGCCCAGTGTGGACACGAACAACATTTTCAGCGTTCCCTTCCATCGCACCATTGCCCACCATCCTCCCTTAACTCTGGAACCAAGCTGTCCTTGTCCTTCCTTTGTTCCTTAACTCCCATGGTCCCCTCTGCCCGGAATCTCTCTCCTCCCATCTCTGCACAATCGGAACGCTGCCCATCACTGAGGACCTAATGTAGGATGCAGTTCCCCTCGTCTCATCATGAAGGGAGGGAGCCTGGAGCTCAGGGTCCCAGAGGCTCTCCCGCAACCTCTCATCCAAGCCTTAGGACGACTCTGTGTAGGCAGTGTCGGGGGCAGGACGTCCTTGCTCATGATATAAGGACTTCTCTTCCCCCTGGAGGGACAGTTTCTGCGGAGCTCTAGCCCTACCTCTCTCAGTGTCTTCCTCGGACTCCCCTCACTGCGGACACTGAACGTCGGTCTGTCGGGTCGATGTGTGCGCCTCTAGTGCTGTCAGGATCACGGGGTACGTGTTGCGGCTGCCCTGACCGTCTCCAAACTAAAAGGACGGTGGCCACTCAGGCTCTGTCTGCACGCACACCTGTTGCCTCTTTCACTGTCCCTGACCTGCCGCTGCCCTCAGTCTGGGCCAGGCTGCCCTGAGCCAGGTAGAATGGGAGAAGAAAGACTTGGAATGTGCAGGCATCAAGGCATCAAGCCTCGGAGGACATGGGACTTGTGGGGTGTGGGCTGCCCCACCAGGTGCCCTGCTCTTCTCCCGAGCTCCCCTTGCTCTCGCCAGGGAGCTCCCAAGCCAGCAGGACCAGGCGGCAGACCGTGACCTTGCACAAACCCTCTTGTGCCCCGGAAAGTAGCAAAACATTCACCCCGAGGGTGTCTCCCTCTCAAAATCCATGGTGACATTTCAAAGGCAAGGCCAGCACCAGCTGGAGAAACAGAGAGCCTCGCACAGCGCGAGGAGGACCGCCTACCTGCCAGCCCCACTTCGGCCGCGTTAGCGATCGCCACGGCCTCCTCCTCCGTGTCGAACCTGCCGAAGGGAAACGCGTGGTCAGCGGCATCTGTAGGCGAGAGTGAGGAAACCAGCCGTCTTTTCTCCTGACTTGTTTCCCAAATAATGGCAAAGGGTAAATGGAAGTTTTGCGCAGAGACCCCAGGGCAGGGGACAGAGGAAAGCAGCCCCACGGCTCTGCACGCCGGCTCCTCTTCCATGAGACAAGAGGCAAGCAGGCTGGTCGAGCGCAGCGTATCTGTGATGTCGGACCCTGTGCCTTCCAAAAGGATGACCACTCTGCTACCTCGGAGATCTGCAACAATCCGCAACACCCTGGGAAGCAGGCGTGACGCAGCAAAAAGGCGTCCAGAGGCAGCCAGGGCCGGGGTTCTGTGTGTGCAGTGCGGGGGGCCTGCTCCCGCCTGAAATGAGGAGCGCTCATTCCAAAGCCCTACACAGTCCCTTCCAGCCTTACCACTTCATTTCTGGAACAAGATCTGAGCAGCGTTCCTCTGGGGCAGAGGGCTCTCAGGCCCCCATTCTTTTTTTTTTTTTTTTTTTTTTTAAAGATTTTATTTATTTATTTGACAGAGAGAAACACAGCGAGAGAGGGAACACAAGCAAGGGGAGTGAGAGAGGGAGAAGCAGGCTTCCCGCCGAGCAGGGAACCCGATGTAGGGCTCGATCCCGGGTCTCCAGGATCATGACCCGAGCCGAAGGCAGTTGCTCAACCAACTGAGCCACTCAGGCGCCCCAGGCCCCCATTCTTAAATTCAGAGATCTGCTGGCCGTGGACACCAGCCATCTCTCTGAAGGCACCGGGCAGAGGCAGCGGGGTCGCCTTGGGCCCGTCTACACAAGAGGAAGGCTGGGAGAGAAGAGGGCTCTGGGGGAGATCAAGCAGGGCACCCCTGGAAGATCACTTGCCCCGAGGAGGAGCAGCCATATTTCCTAGGCTTGTCGACTTGTAGACAGACAGCAAGCCATTCCACTTGCTGGAGAACAGAATAATAAGTCACAGCTGATGTTCCCACAACCCCTTCATCACAGTCACCACATCACTGACTGTGGCATCCCTGAGGATTTTCCCCTTCCTGCCAACACTGGAGTCATGTGCCTGCCACTCTGCCCAGAGGAGAGGGGTGGTAAGACCAGAGCCTGCTAGTAACAACCTGCTCCCCTCTCTGACCTCACTCTTTAATCACGTCACAACAGCCATAATGCTAGGAGGCACTGTGCTAAGTGCTTTACGCACACCATGTTATCAAAACCGTGTCACTATTCTGTGAAGCAAGCACTGGTTCTGTCCCTTCCCCAGGAGAGGACCCTGGGGTTCTGAGAAGTTAATCCGCCCAAGGGCACACAGGCAGGAAGCAGCAAAGCCTGAATCTGCACCCAGCTCAGCCTCAAAGCCCGCACCCTCACCACTGACTGCATCCTTTCTGCCCCTTCAAAGTCGAGTTTTCATGCTATGTGAAAAATTTTTATCAAGACAAAGACAAAAATTTTCCAGTGCTCCATTTTCCCAGTGGTGGATTGATATGTAAATTTCATTGGCAAGATGGTAACAAAGCCAGGAAAGTACATGATAAGAGAGACTTCTGTCCCAGACAAGATGGCGTGGGGAGTGCCAGGGACCAGCTTTCCCTGGGAACCAGAGGCTGGAGATGCTGGAGGAAAGAGAAGGAGAATCTTTACTCAAAAACCCTCACTCAATAACACCAAAACCACGAGAGGCTTCTGGAGGCCAAGAAGGTGGCTGAATCCCGAGGGAATGATGGCCTCAAGTGGGAGAGAGCTAGAGGCCCCCCGTGGAGGGGTGGGAAGGGCTGGACTGCTGTGCCTGCGAATTCAGGCGCTGTCGCCTCCAGACCTGGGTCCCGGGACCAACGGTTCGTGGCTACGGGCAGAAAAGCAGCAGGGCCAGCTCAGGGTGGTGGGGCCTAGGCAGAGCTCGAGCCCAGCTGGCTGGTGAGTCAGCCAAAGCAAGTGCAACAACAGCATGACCCGGAGGCCTGCTCCCCTTGAACTCCTCACATCACTCCACAGGTAACCACACGACAGGCCAAGAAGCCAAGAATACCTGGGGCACGGGCAGTCATGCTGAGACTGGATTTCCATGCTGGAAGCTTCCTTCCTGAGGCCCAGATGTGTCAGAAGCAGCCCAGACTAAGGTCGAAGCTTTTACCACAGCTCCAGGGAAGACACTACCAGTCAAGGCTGCTGAGAGTTCAAGGAGCTCCAGACGAGCTCATGGGGAAAACGGCAAGACGCCTGAGAAGCTCTGAGAAGAAGAATGACATACAGAATGAGCTACACCGCAGGAGGGCAGAAACAGAGCAACACAATAAAAGGTAAACGGGTAAGCATCCACAGCAACATAAGGGAAAATAATGAAGTGGAGAGATCAGGGATGGCAGAGTAGCTGAGGGAGCGTGCTGGATGGGCTGGGCAGGGGCGTGCGTGCACCTGAGGGACGGATGACTAGGCTGGCGGGTGGAGGGACCGAGGGTCGCAGAAGGCTTGGGAATGGGTGAAGGCATGCAAAGAACAGACGGGGTGAAGAGAAGTGGGGGGTGACACAGACATGTCACCATCAGACTTCCTAGAAGGCCACCGAGGAATAAGCGGAGAAGAGAGGAATATCTGGAGAAATCACCAAGAATTTCCCAGGACTAGACAGACATCTCAGATATTAGAGGAAGTCCTTAGGACCGCAGCCTGGAGACGCTCCGGTACGACTTAAGGATGTCAGAGACCGTGAGAAATCCTAACAGCTTCCAAGAGCAAAAGGAACAGGGGCCAGACATTGGCTTTCTTGGCAATAACCCCGGAAATAAATGGATAATGGGTGATATCTTCACAGTGCTGAACCTAGAAGTCCAGGTGAACTATTACTGATCTTCGAAAGGGAGAGGAAACATTACCTAAGAACACAGCAAGTCCACTTTCCACTAACTCCCTGGAAAGAACTCTTTGAGGGTGGGCTCCATTGAGAAGAAAATGGACCGCAGCCGAAGGCAAGAAGTAAGGCAAAGGAAAGAATCTGGTGAATTTAGAGATCTAAATAGGTAACGATAAAAACATATATTTTTTTCTTTTTAGAACCATGAACTGCTCTTGGCTCTTCTGCTGACACAGTAGCTCTGCTCTCCAGCTCACCCTCCCACCCCCACGGCCTCGAAACAGCGCTCCAACTGCATTCCTTTCCAGGGGTCGTTTTTCTGCCTGAATCCTCTCCCGTCTTCCCACCGGTGGGGTTATCTTACTTGATAACTGGTGCCAGAGGCCCAAAAGTCTCTTCCTGAGAGCACAGCATTTCCCTGGTGACATTACTGAGCAGGGTGGGCTCAAAGAAATTTTTTCCAAGTTGGTGTCGCTTCCCGCCAGTCACAACGGTGGCCCCTTTGGAAACCGCGTCACTCACGTGTTTCTCTACCTGTGTGAAAAGAAAAAGAGAAGCCTGGGAAAGCTGGCCTGAAGATGATACAGTCTCTTAGAGTGTTAAATCTGCAGAAAACAGTTCTCTTTCTTTTTCTTAAAAAGTAGGTTGAGAACGATGTGCTCTGGTTTCTTCCATGTAGAAAGAACCAAATATGCAGAGGCACGGAGGCAGGAAGAGGGCACGTGGTGTGTGCGGTCCCACCTTCCCCTGCCCTTAGATCTTCTGCTGTCTGATCCTATAATTTGTTGAAGGGCTGATGTCCTTCTGGGCCTGACACTCTGCGGTTTTCCTGGGATTTGTTCTTTGTACTCTTGAATTAGCTCCAGGTTCTTAGGCACCGTGCTATCCTCCTGTCTTCCATTCTAGTACATTTGCCTCAAGTGGCTATTTTGAGAAAGGTACACCGAAAACGCCGATGTCCTGAGTTTTCCGACAAGGCATGTCTGATGTCTTACCTTGTGTTGGTTGGTGATGGGATGATGATCCAAAATCATCTTGCCTCAGAACTCTGAGCACATGTCTCTATTTCTAGTGTTGATGAAAGTCATGTTCAAAGATAGTTAGTTCTCACTCCTTGGTGGGTAGCTGCCTCCCCCCCTCGCCGGAAGCATTTAGGATCTTCTATGTTCCTGACATTCCAGTGTTGTAGCAGAATGCATATGGGGTTTTTCATTTCATTCCACTAAGTGGTTGGTAGTCTTTCCCTCTGAAAATCATTTCCCCTGGCTCTGAGTTTTCATGTTATTTATTTGGTAATACTCCTCCTTCCCTCTCAGTTCTTTCTGGAGCACCTATTGCTAAAATGGATAAATCCCTCACCTCAGATTAATGAATTTCTTTTCAAATTTCTGTCATATTTTCATCTGTCTTTTGCTTTAAATTCTAAGAGCTCTTCTTGATTTTGTCTTCCATCTTCATTTACTGATTTTTTTTTTGTCTCTCTTTTTTTTAATTTTTATTTTTTACAAACCCTTGGGTCGAGGGCTGACTTTCAATAGATCGCAGCGAGGGAGCTGCTCTGCCATGTACGAAACCCCGACCCCGAAGCAGGTCGACTGCGAAGGGTTCAGCACCAGGTTCCCCACGAACGTGCGTTGCGTGACGGGCGAGGGGGCGGCCCCCTTTCCGGCTGCGCCCCATTTCCCGGGACAAGGGGCTCTCTGCACCCGACCCCGGTCCCAATGCGCGGCGGCCCGCCGGCGGGGACAGCGGGGGACCGGCCATCCGAGGCCAAGCACACACACCAAACTCATTGACTGATTTTTAAAAAAGATTTGACCACCATGTGTTGAATTTCTAAAAACTTTTTTGTTCTCATTTCATTTCACAGAAACTGCTTTGTTTTATAAATGTTTAGTCTGCTCAAAACACACGGAGAATGCTGTTCAGTTCTCAGAAAATTCCTTTCTGTTCCCAGACTCATCCTCTTCCATGAGGGTTGATGTTCCTCTTCCATGCTGAGAGTTTGCCCTAACGGCGTCATGATCCGCGAGTGCCTCCCCATGAAGGACTGGGCTGTTAGAGTGGGTGCCGTCGGTGGCCTTTGCAGTTTCTAGTCTCTCCCCCCAAAAGAGGGACAACGGCAAGCTCAGGTTTATTCTGACTTGGGAGGCCTCACTTCCGGGACAGCCCCTTCCCCAAGGGGCAAAGGCAGGGCAGCCCGGCACCAGCACCCCTTGAAGCTGGAGCCCACCTAGGCAGGCTGCTTATTGTCCTCCCAGAGCAAATGTTCTGCGGCCCCGTGCGACCGCTGGTGCCTGCGGGGACGAGCGGTGTAGGAACCCAGGGAACCGTGCAGAAGCACAACCAGCTGGTTCCATGTCTCCTTTTCTCCCACGCCTACTCGCGGACCCCACACACTTCTAGATAAGCTCACCCTCGAAAATGGCGCCCACTTCCTCTGTGGGCTTCCCCTGGGGCATGGTTTGCCTGTGCAGACTTTTCTGTTAATTCCATCTCTTGTGCCTTCAGAGGTTCTCCAGAACCTGTGGTCCACTGGAACCGTCCCTGCTCCTCCCATCCTCTGCAGAATATTCTACGGCCCTTCAGGAAAGGTAAATACAGGCTGGGGGGCCTTCTGCCATCCAGACCCACCCTCTTTAAGCCCTTGCCCCTACCATGCGCCGAGCTCAATGTCTGCCACTGATCTCCGTTAGCCACAGTGGCTTACTTCTTAGGATGTATAGCTTTAAATATAACTATACTTAACATATTTATCAAGGCCCACTTCTTTGCCTCCAAACAGAATATATGCTCAGCCCTTTTCTGGTCATATTAAACGTCATATGCAATTTTTTCTCCTGGAGTTGATTATTTTCAGAAGAGGTGTTTTCTCTAACCCTCCAAAAAAGAAACTCCTTCGCTGGTCCTTGCTCGAAGTGCTGGGAACCAGCGCCCTCTAGAGGACAATGTTTGCATCTTCACTTTGGCAAGAAGAACAGCAAAATCTCTGATAGTGGTCTCCCAGGCTGGCAAATCAGCAAGGACTGCGGCACTTAAAAAAAAATAATACCAGTGCCAAGGCCCTACCCAGACCTAGTCTCCTCGGGTAGGACCCAGGCATATGGAGCTGCAAAAGGCACAGAGTGGGTTGAAAAGCAGCATCCTGGGCCTTTGAACCACAGTGAGTACAGACCCAAATCGTGGCCACTAGCCGATCAAGTCACAGGGTCCAAAGTCCCCTCAGAAGTGCTGGTGGTACCCATGGACACTTTATTTATTTCAAAAAGTATTTATTTATCTGTCCGAGAGAGTACAAGCAGGGGAAGTGGCAGGCAGTGGGAGAATCAGGCTCCTCGCTAAGTAGGGATGCTGGCATGGGACCCGATCCCAGGACTCTGGGATCATGACCTGAGTCGAAGCAGATGCTTAACCGACTGAGCCCTGCAGGGTCCTTCCCACCCCGCCATGGACACTTTAATGCATGTTCTCTATTAGGGAAATCCCAGGGCACTGGCTACAGGGCTCTGTCGAACCTCGGTGCTCCCCTTGGCCCCCATGGCTGAAGCAACAGACACGGGTTCAGCTCACTGAGGCCAGGCCGCCCTGGGGGTCTTGGTCCTCGGGTGGCCGATGAACAGCAGGCAGGCTGTGCATCCCAGCTGGGTGCTGGCTCTAATTTCGGTTCCTCAGGTGACATCCAGAGGGCTGGCTGTGTCACCCGTCTTTCCTCACACTCAGTGCAGCCTCCGACTTGTGTCTCCTTTAAATGATTCCACTAAAATCCTCTCCCTAAGTAGAGACTTATCGAAGGGACATACCGGACGTTCCTATTTTTCATTTTTCTTGTTTTGTTTTGGATATTCATACTATAAGAGAGCTCTTCACAAGCAACTCTAAAAAGGGTGATGTTATTTGCCCCCTTTATTTATTCAATGCCAGTAGAGTTAACACACGGTGCCACGTGAGTTTCAGGCGGACAGACAGGGACTCAGCAGTCCTACACACGGCAGTCCCCTTCAGCTGTTTCTCCCGCCTCCTCTCCCGCCTCCTCTCTGTGGACCACCAGCTGGTTCTCTAGTTAAGAGTCTCATTTTCTGGTTGTTTCTTTTTTGTTTCTTAAATTCCACGAGTGAAATCACACGGTATTTGTCCTCTGACTGACATATGTCATGTTATGCTCTCCAGCTCCATACGTGTTATTGCAAATGCAAGATTTCATTCTTTTTATGGTTGAGTCATTTTCCATTGTGTATATGTGTATTTATATACATATGTAACACGTCTTCATTAAAAAGGATTATGTCTTAAAACAGGAGATTATGTTTTAAAGCCACAAGGACAAAAGTCTCACTTAGCTAGTGCTCGGTCTAGACTGTGACTTTCTATGAACAAAGAGATCATTCCTAAAGGAAATTTCCCTCTCCTACCATCTATAAATCCTGGGCATGGTTTCTGCTTTTCCTGTCTCCTTACTACCAGGATGCTTTTGTCAAGGACTTTTTGTCAATGCAAGCCCGCATTGCAGCTGAAACATACAGATTTCAAAAATAAAAAGTCTTCCTTTCCTTCTGAGTGTTCAAAATATTAGAGGACTTTGTCCTTCAAGATCCTAATTTCTAGGGCAGCTAGGGATAAAATTATCACCACAATCACAGAAAATTTAGGGAGGGCAGTTGAAGATCTAAAGCTCACAGGCACTCAGTGTAAAGCCCGAGCTAGAAAAGCTTATGGGCAGATGAAGCCACTTGATTTATACTTATGGGCAGAAATTCACTTTTTTCTGATTTCTCCATTGTTTCCAAAAC
Source organism: Spilogale gracilis (assembly GCA_004023965.1). NCBI lineage: Eukaryota > Metazoa > Chordata > Mammalia > Carnivora > Mephitidae > Spilogale > Spilogale gracilis. The sequence continues at coordinate 23,208 of PITA01008226.1, read as the reverse complement.
AGCCTTGCTGGGCACCTTACCAAAGTGTTCTTTGCTAGTTAAGCCTCTGATATCAAAACCATAAAATTTGCTTTAACAAAAAAATCAAATGAACTTACCTTTTCTACTGCCTTTTCATCAATTAACGGGCCTTGAGTAGTTCTCTCCTCAAATCCGTTACCCACATGCAGATTTGTTTTGATTGCCTCAGCAAATTTCTTCACGAAGGAATCATGGATACCCCTTTGCACCAAGAAACGGTTTGAGCAAACACAAGTCTAGACACAGAAAAGAAAAAAAAAAAAAAAAAAACAGAAAAATCCAAATTCATAGGACAGTTTGTCAAAGGCTGTTGACCCAACCAATAAATGTGTGACTGCTGCTACCTCTCTGAATATGAAAACCCTTCCCCAGGTGGGTCTTGTCCTCTGTCCAACCTCCACATTCCTTCCCACGTAGGTGGGGCCCTGAAGATAAACATTCTAAGTGCGCATTCTTCTCCAACCCTCTCCATATGTGGTTAAACAAGTAAGCAAGTATAAATATCTGTGCAAAAAAGAGAAAGCCCCCTGACCCAAGTTTTCTCCAATGGTTTAAGTAAACTCCTATGAAACAAAGAGGGAAGAAGCAAAAGCATAAAAAACCCTGTAACTCCATGAGAGACAGTGATGCTGCAGTGATAGAGCCGGGGAAGGACAGAAGCTGGTCGAAGGCTCAGTTACATACATTAGCTTATTAAACTGTTCAGGGTTTGAGTGAATCTGACATTTTGAAAATGGACATAAGACCATTCTTCCATGTCAGCCTAAATTATTGAAAAGACTCCTGCTTACTTTTTTTCTAATTAAACCTAGTATGTATTTTTTTTTAAAGATGTATTTATTTTAGAGAGAGAGTGTGCATGTGTGAGCAGGGGGAGGGGGGAGGGAGAAGGAGAGAAAAAAATCCACACGCAGACTCCCTGCTGAGTGCAGAGTCTGACACGGGATTCGATCCCAGGACCCTGAGATCATGACCTGAGCCGAAATCAAGAGCTGGCCACTCAACCAAATGAGCCATGCAGGCCCTCCTAGACCTAGTATTTTTTAAATTATAAAATATAACCATATTATAGGACATGCAATTATTTATCACTGATAGATTTTCTTCTTGTCTTTTTTCTTTATCCTGTATTTTTCTAGTAGAAACCATAGGTAAATAGAAACCTATAGATATCACTTTGTGTTCTATGCATTTTTATTGGCTTTAAGCAACATACTTAAAGTTGTAGTTTTATGAGTATGACTCTGAAGTTCCACCCATTAGATTTTATGTTTCTAAAAGGAAACACAGGTATTTCTGAAATAACCAGGCTTATTTAAAGTTATAGGAAAGGGGAAAAATTAATTATGGAATGTCAATGGAAGGATGAAAACTACTTGATATAACAATATTTCACCTTTTTTTCCCCCCACAATATAACCTTTCAGGAGTTTTTATTCTGTTTCTGGAATGCATTTAAAACCACTTATCGATGGTACACTGAGAGAAAGTACTTAAGAATACTTTGTAAGAAATCAGGTTCCTGGGCGCCTGGGTGGCTCAGTGGGTTAAAGCCTCTGCCTTCGGCTCAGGTCATGACCTCAGGGTCCTGGGATGGAGGCCTGCATCGGGCTCTCTGCTCAGCAGGGAGCCTGCTTCCTCCTCTCTCTCTGCCTGCCTCTCTGCCTACTTGTGATCTCTCTCTGTTAAATAAATAAATAAAATCTTTAAAAAAAATTAAAAACAACAAAAAAAAGAAGAAGTCAGATTCCTGGCAACTTTATCTCCAGCTTGGAGATAGACTGGAAGACGGGACCCTCGGTCCACTGAGTTGGGATCGTGACTCAGGGATCTAGGACTTCATGTCGGCCAGTCTCTCCAGAGTTCCATTTCCTCATCTATAAAATGCAAGGTCTGTATCAGGTCACGTTGAAGGTCATGCCAGATGTGCTCAGCCAGGATTTCCTATAGAGATGTGAACTTGAGCCACCACTCTCCGATGACAACCTGGACATCCCCTGGGCATATTGTACCGTGTGTCTATCAGGCCACCTCCGTCTCAGGGACAGGGAGACCCCGGCAGGGGCGTTTTGAGTTTTTCAAGAACAAACTCAACATTTCCGCACCGTCCTTTCCTTAAGACTGTGGGCCTCAGACCCTAGCAGTTTGGGCTGTTTGTTTCTGAGGAAATGATTTTACCTGTTCAGTAGAGAAAAGCCCAGTGAGGTTAAACTATGAGTATAACTAGATGCAAAGAGTAGGAAGACAAAGAGAACAATTTGATTAAAAAACATCTGCTGTTCAGGAAATTTCTCAAAGCCAAGGGTTATACCTTATTTCTCTGTGGACCCTCTGAGCCTAGAACATGGCTGGCAAAGGGGGCCCTTATTAAATACTTGCTGAAAGGGAGTAAAGAAAAAATGATGGAAGGGGGCGCCTCGATGGCTCAGTACTTAAGCATCTGCCTTCAGCTCAGGTCGTGATCCCAGGGTCCTGAGATCGAGCCCCACATCTGGCTCCCTGCTCGGTAGGAAGCCTGCTTCTCCCTCTCTCGCTCGCTCTGCTTGTGTTTCCTCTCTAGCTGTGTGTGTCTCTGTCAAATAAACAAAATCTTAAAAAAAAATGATGGAAGGAACATACAAGTTTCCTTCCAGAAGGTGTTAGGCGGTAAGGTCTCTGTGAAATACACACATACACACAGCTGAAAAACAATGCTGCAGAACTCACCTGTCCCGAGTTCCTAAATTTGGACGCCATGGCCCCTGCTACAGCCTGGTCCACATTGGCGCTGTCAAAGACGATGAATGGGGCGTGGCCGCCCAGCTCCATGGAGACCCTTTTCACTGAGCCTGCGGCGTGGTGCAGCAGTACCTGAGGGCAGACCACAGACTGTGAGCAAGAATCAGGGCCCACTACCCAGCTCCCAGCACAGGGAAGCCTTTGTTTCCAACATCAACCCAGAAGGGAAGGAGCCAGGTCTATGGGATGACTTAGTTTGCATAACAACAAGAGGAAATAAAAACATGTCTTTGTATATGATAGAGACACAGGAAGAAGGCTACAGGAAATTAAATGTAGTTATGGGGTCCCTGGGTGGCTCAGTGGGTTAAAGCCTCTGCCTTCAGCTCAGGTCATGATCTCAGGGTCCTGGGATTGAGGCCCGCATCTGACTCTGCTCAGCAGGGAGCCTGCTTCCTCTTCTCTGCCTACCTGTGATCTCTCTCTCTGTCAAATACATAAATAAAATCTTAAAAAGAAAAAGTAGTTACGGGCAGGAGGGAGGGAGTCAGGGGCAGGGGTGAACCTTCTGAACGTAAGCACGTTTATGCTGTCTTGCTTCCTGAACCATGTAAGCATATTACCTATTAAAAATTATATATTAGGCTTAATCGTAATATAGGGAAGATAATAAAATCACCCAGAATTCTACATCCTTAGCTTACCACTGATAAAATTTTAAAGTGTACTGATCCAGAATTTGGCCACACACACAGATTCATATAGATGGACTTTTTTTTTAAAAGAAAACAGAATGGTAGTTTTAGAGTTATACAGTTTTGTAACCTGCTTTACCTTCCCAATTAACCACATATCTGGAACATCTTGACATGTTCATAACCTCTTATACCTTCTTCGGGGTAACACTCGTAGCACATGTGTTTCTAGAATATAGCTTCGGATGCCTGCATAAAATTTCATTGCATGGCTATTCCATACGTTTATTTAGCCTCGATCTGTGGAAAACTTAGGTTTCCAACGCCTTGCTATTCAAAATAATGCTGCAGTTATTCTCTCAGTATAAATTTGTAGAAATAGAACTGCTAGCTCAGGCACAATTATAAAGCATTTTAAGGATGTTCTGTAAGTACTTTTATACTAAACATAACTCAGGTTCAGTTCTAAGACGTGCATTTCAACATCAGTTGTGTGTTTCTGCAAACTTTCATTCTAGATTATGAGAGAAACAGTGCATTCCAGAGCTGAAGAGATACAGGGGAGAGCTTTCAGACACTTGATGTGCAACAAATAACAGGAACTCTGCTTGCCCCAACACCTCGGGATTGTCAGAGAGGAACCTCTGTCACCTAGGGTAAGGGACACCATCCAAAATGTCTCAGGACAGTGATCAAACATTACTTTATCCCACAGACCTCTTAACTCTCCACTGCAAAGCTCCCTAAGAGGGGTGATAAAGATGTACTAGTATTTTCATCTTTGTAAGAGAGAAAATATTAGAATGACATCTGTTGTCTTTAAGACTTAAGTCACATACCTTTCCAGTGGCTGTTGAGCCAGTAAAGGATATTTTGGACACTAGAGGATCAGTACAAAGCGCTTCCCCTACTTCCTTCGCCTTCTTTCTAGAGCAGGGAATGACATTGTACACACCTGGCGGAATTCCAGCCTGGTTTGCAAGCTATAAAGAGAAACAGCAAACGGGGCAGCAAATGATCAAACTGGGAAAACAAAGAAAGAGAAATAGATGTTTTAATCCAAAATGTAATGGGGGAAAAAAACTAAGCTGACTTTGGGGAACAGAATAAAACTAAAAAACAAAAAACTAAGCTGACTTTGGGGATAGAATAATACATTTGGAACTAAAATAAGATCCTTACTCATGCTAAAGTGACATTAGATGTGTTGTCACACGTTTAAATATTTTATAGCATAAGTTTTAATGCCATGTTCTTTTTTTAAAATTTATTTTAATTCTTTAATGCCACTCTTAAAAATAACAAAACAAAACAAAACAAAAATCCAAAAAACCTTGGATTTCTTTCAGGAGAAAAGTCCGGGGAGGGTTCCAGAAGTTTTGGATTCACCTGTAGAAGGGCCAAGGGGAGAGGGTGCAGGGGAGCACTCCCGGAGCACCTGCTGTGTGGGGTCAGTGGTGGGGAAGCGAGGCCTCCCGCGGTGGGGTGGGGGGCGCGCGGGGTGTGGGATCGTGCCCGCGCTGCAGGCCAGGGAGAAACGGAGCCAGCACACGGACCCACCGCTGCCTGGGCGCAGACCTGCGCGCTCTCCACAGCGGCCCTCCCCGGATAGGGCATCTCTGGAATCAGGACTTCTGAACCTCATTAACAGCGAGCACTGCGCAAGTCTGGGGATTCCGGGAAGACGCGGGAACAGCAGAGTGCGGGACCCCCCCCAACCCCCTCGTGAAAGGAGGGCAAGTACAGGGCCAAGCCAAAGCACCAGCAGCGACATTTCCGGACAGGATGTGGTGTGAGCCTGGGACAGCTGTGTTTTATTGCAGGTCTGACCGCCCGCCTTCACTTCCCACACGCGGCTGGCCCCACTGCGCAGTAAGGAGCCAGGCTGCCCTCCCTCGGAAGTCTACAAAAACGGAGGGTTTGACAACTGGCTTTTTTGCCCGACCAGGGGGTGCGGACATGCCAGTGACAGCTGGGAGCATCGGCACCTGCAGGAGAAGCCACAGAAGGAAGCCTTCTGATGGACGGATCCCGGAGAACAGCCCTCGGGTCTCCTGGAACCGGAGCAGGCCGGCCTGGACCAGCCCCGGGACGGCCCAGCGCTAGGGCAGGTGCGGCAGGCACTGGCAGTAAGGAGCGTGGGGCGCAAGGACTCCGCAGGGAGGAGCGCAGGGGTGCAGAGGAGGAGCCCCGGGAACCACGTGATAGAGGAGGAGCGACGGGAACCGCGATACAGAGGAGGGGCTGTGATAGTGAAGAAGCAGGGCTGCAGGGAGGAGAGTGGGGCATGGAGGAGGAGCAGGGACTCGGCCCAGAGGAGCAGCGCCCGGAGCCCCGTGATGGGGGGGCAGGCCTGGTTCAAGCGTGGGAAGGAAATCTCAGAGCAAGGAAATAAAAGATACTCCATGAAGTTAGGGAATCGGCCTCCTGTTAAAAGCTTAGGGAAACTAAGTATAAAAATACAGTAAATGCTCAGAAAAATATCCAAATCAAATCTCATACATTATTAGCAGAGAAAAATAAGAGAAGAGTGAGCCAAAAGCATCCTAGTGGGACAACAAAAGCGCTCCAGGAAGGCACGCCCACAAAACAGATTAAAGCAGTAACTTACTATGAAGGAAAAAAAATGTATCAAGATACAAAAGAACAGCATGAATCAGAATTAGAGAAATTCTGGAAATGAGTTTAAGGGAGTACAGGAGAGTATTAGAAATACCAGGAAAAACTAAATTCAGAAATAACAAGCAGGGGTGCCTCGGGGGGCTCAGAGGACCCTGTGATTCTTGACTTCAGGGTTGTGAGTTTGAGCCCCACATTGGGTACAGAGATTACTTAAAACCAGCAAGCATCATGACAACAGGGACAGTTGGCTGTATGTGCCTCCTAATAAAAGGACACGAGGAGACCTAACTGAAGTCTGACAAAGTCTGGCTGGGGCTTGGGGATTTTTAAGACCATGGCCTGTGCCTTTCAGATCCACACAGATGTGTGTGTTTCTCAGTAAATTTCGTAAGCAGGAAGGGTCTGCTGGTCCCGGCCCAGCTAGCACTGTAATTCGTAGGAAGCACACCGCTGACTCTGTGTACACCTGAGGAGTCTAGTAGTAAGTTCGCTTATACACACCGTACAGATTTTAGAATTATTTCAAGGAAAACTGTAACAGCTCATATAAAAGAAGCCTTTCATGCGGTTAATGTTTCCACAGGGACTAAAATGCCCAGCTGGCCTCTGAAATAAGGTGCCGTTGCAGCAGGTACCCTCAAGCTGCCAGTCATTGGCTGTGGAGCCACGGCCAGGTCCTGAGAGCCCAGAACAGCAATGCCTCTGCCTTCAGGAAGCTTCTCCAGCTGACCACAGGGCCACAGAGAGCAGCACAGGGACCCAGAGGAGGAAGAAGAGGTCCTGGCCCAGGAAGGATGGAGGCGACGAGGCCAGAAACTGACCACACGCCCGGCACGGACGCCCCTCCCTGCTGCGCACATGTCCTGAGGGCCTGCTGGGTCCAGGCACCACAGGGGCTGTGGCATTCGGCAGTGAGTAACACAGATGCAGCCTCCGCGGAGCTTACGTGCTGGGGTAAGTGAGAGCGGGCAGGGCAGGTGGCACGGAGCTCTGCGGGAAGAACAATAAAGCAGAGAGGGGATCAGGAGCACAGGAGTCCGAGGCTGTGATTTTCCAACAGGGTGGCCAGCACAGCTTCCCTGGAAAGGCGGTATTTGGGGAAGAACTTTCTGGAAGAAGAAAAGGCAGGTGTAGAGCTGAGTCGGGGTGAGTCTGGTGTGGTCTGAGGAGCGGCAGGGACCAGAGTGGCCGGAGCTGAGGGGTACGGGGTTTCGGAGTGACAGGTAAGGGCAGAGGGGGCCTGGGGCTCAGAGAGTGGCATCTTCTAGGGCGTCAGAGGCCACAGTAGGAATTCTGGGCTTCACTCTGAGGGACATGAGAAGCCATCAGAGGGTTTTAAAGAGAGAATGGTTAAACCTGACTGCATGTTGAATGAACTGGAGGAGGGAGAGGTAAAGAGTTTCCCTAAGGGTGAGAAATGCCCACATTTAGGTCATCTGCCTGCCTCCTTAATAGAGGTGATGGATAGATACTATTTTTAGGGTGGCCTAAAATATACATTGTATATCGGGAAATCCCCCATCCATTGTTTTTTTCCGAAAACATCTGACTTAGGGGCACGTGGTGGGGGCTGAGTTGGTTGGACATCTACTCTTGATCTCATGGTCACTGTGTGGAGCCTACTTAAAAAAATATCTGACTTAATAATTGTTGGTAAATTAAAACACACAACACACCCATTGTGAGATGCAGCCAAAAAAGGAGGCTTCAAATCAGCTTCTTTCTGGCCTGGATAAAACCCGCACTTGGACTTGGCCAGCTCTGCACAAACCCGCGGGAGAGGCTCACCTCGGCCAGAGCCAGGGCGGAGAAGGGCGTGTGCTCGGCGGGTTTCACCACCACGGTGCAGCCAGCGGCCAGGGCGGCCCCCACCTTCCGGGTGATCATGGCGCTGGGGAAATTCCACTGCGGTCAGAAGACCAGAGAAAGTATGAGGCCGGGTGCCTGCCCCGTAGCTCACAACCAGGCAGGTCAAGAAGTCAGTCAACATTCCACTGCACAAGCGGACTCTCGGAGCAGTGCTCTCAGAACACCAGGCACCTGTCAACTCAAGGGACTCTGGAGGCGAAGGCTCATAAGACAGGAAACCTTTCCAGATTCTGAAACAGTATAGGATTAGCCACACCAGGAGCTGGCAGACTTTCTTGGTAAAGGGCCATATGGTACATGTTTAGACTCTGTGGGCTGTACAGTTTCTGTCCCAATGACCGCGGTTCCAGTGTGGAGGCAGCCACACTAAGAACACGAATGGGCTTTGCTGGGTCCCAATAAAACTTTATTTACAACATAGGTAACAGGTTGGATTAGGCCTGAAAGCTACAGTTCACTGACCCTTTGGGAGAAAATATTCTGAAAACGGCAGATGATTTACGACTTCCTTCTCTCTATTTATGGGTAGATATTTGTAGATTTCTCCATTTCGATATTAACAGCATTTTTTAAAATTTTGACAAATCCTTGTCTCATGCTCATGCTGTGCTAGGAAGCCTTTTAAAATCATAATTAATGGAATCCTCATCCCAGTCCACAGAGGTCTTATTATGCTGGGGAATAATGAGGACATTACTCTGGGGGAACAGAGAGATGCTAAGTCTCTGGCCCCGGCTCATGCATGGCGGGCTTTGAGTCACGCCAAGTCAGGCGAGGCTCAGGGGGTGTCCGCCCGCAGCTCTGCTGAGCCAGGACCCGAGAGGAGTGGACGTGAGATGTTGTGGACGACAGCCGCATAAGGCTGGTCGCTGGGAGAGAGCTGGGTGCTCCCAGCGAGCCGCGGCCCAGCCGGGCACACACACACTACTGTACCTGGAACCCTTTCCACCTGCAGGACCCTGGCCAGCGCCGGCTGTAGGCACACTGATACTCTGGCGTTGAGATAATCACCAATTTTTTGCTTAAAATTTTCCCCACACCATGGCCCATTAAATGTGTCAGAGCTTCAGTCTTAAAAAAAGAAAGTCTTTTCTGACATGCCAGGCATGGCCTAGAAGCAGGCTTTACGCCGCATCAGAAGAGCGCCTGGGTCCTGCTGTGGATCGTCCCGCCTCTGCAGGAGGGACCCAACTGGCATTCCCACCACCACCCCACAGCAGGGCATCACAGGGGACCAGCAAACAGCCAGCGAACCGGGAAACAGGACAGGTGCCGGCGCCAACGGGGCAGCACACGTCCTCGCAAAGAAGGCGGAGTCGTCCCAGTCCCGCTCCCTCTCCTACCCCAGGACCCTACCAGTCCGGCCCATCCTCATACCGGGGTGATGACTGCGGCCACCCCGAGGGGCTGCTTGAGGACCAGGGCCCGCCTGTCTCTCGCCGGGGTGGGAATGATGTCTCCGTAGATGCGGCGGGCTTCCTCTGAAAACCACTCCAGGAAAAGGGCAGAATAGACAACTTCCCCCTGCGCCTCCTTCAGTGGCTTCCCCTGAATCAGAAAAGGACACATTGGCTGCCTTCTCATGACAAAGGCAGGACTCTACCAGGCTGTGCTCAGAGCAGACACCCTTCCCTTACAAAATCCCGGGTCTGTTGAGGAATGCCTGACCCCAGCGGGAAAACAGAAGGACAGGTGGAGACAGAAAGCCAGACCACCAGCTGTCTGCATCCCCGACGTCTTGCTTGTTTCTCCTCTGATATCTTCTCAGGGTTGGGACCCTGCCGTGAAGTCACGGTCACAGTTACAGAGAAACCTCTGGCACGTTCTTGAGCGTACAAACAGTGCGAACAGAGTCAACCACACCAGTCAGAGTAAAACTCTGGTATGGCGGGAAAGCGTTGTTCACATAGCTCCACTCAAAATCTATTTCTCCAATGTTGGTATTATTACTATTCCCACCTCCCGTCTGGCAACCACTGGTGTGTCCTGTTTATCACTAAGTCTCTTTGTCTTTTTTTTTCATTTTGTTTCTTAAATCGCCCATATGAGTGAAATCATACGGTATCGTCTTCCTCAGAATGACTTATTTCACTTAGCATGATAGGCTCTAGCTCCATCCATGTTTCTCGTAGATTATTCAAGGGTAGAACATCCAAACTGTTAGTTGGTGTCGGATCATTAGACAAGGAATTCCCATTTTCCTCGGCTGCACGCTTGCCCGGGCCCAAGCCTGAGCGTTCCAGGACAGTTTCTTAGGGGAGCACATTAGGGCCCTGAACTTACACTTTCAGCTGTAATGATCTTGGCAAGGTCATCCTTGTTTTGCATCATTAAGTCGTACCATTTCCGAAGTAAAGAACTCCTCTCCTGGTAAGGAAAGAAAAAGAGCCATAGAAGTACTGAATAACCTTCTGTGTCCGCAGACGCTGGCGGTGTGGCCTCGGGCTCGGGGAGACACACAAACACCTGCCTTCTGCTTTTTTTAATCAAGGCAGAAGTGACGTGTCTATAGCATGACGTTCGTTTCAGGTGTGCAGACCTTTCTTTGAGAAGCGATGAGGAAGATTCCACTTCATGTTGGACCTAACGGGGTGTATGGAGTTGTACGGAAAAGACTGTGTCAGACGGCACAAGACAGTGACTTCACCACACACAGCCCTGCCCTTGCTCACCCTGCGCCTGTGCGCGAGCAGCGGGGGATCTGAGGACCCCAGGCCCCTGCTTATCCGGGAGGAGAGACAGAAGGCTAAGCTCTAGAGGGCCTGGCCTGGAGAGAGAGCAAAGATCCGAGCCCGGGGCCTGCTCCACACAGAGCCCACCCTTCACCTGGGAGAGGAGGAGGAGAGACAGGGAACAGCGTGAGGACAGCGTGAGGACTGCAGCGATGCAAGGCACATTCAGCTTGCTGGCGGAAAACACGACGTCCGTGCCCCAAACCGGAAACCAGGAGAGGCCACAAGCCACCCTCAGGACCCACGGCTCACGTTGTGGACTAGTGCCGACTGTCCCAAACAGGCCTGCGGCAGTCCCAGCCCTCAGTGCCTCAGACAGCACACACGGGGGCTTTACAGATGTGACCGAGGCAAGCAAGTTACAATGTTCAGTTTTTAATGAATTTAAAGTTAAGACTTGTTAAAAGTTTTGTTAATCTAGAATTAGGGTGTCTTACTCCAACATATAAAAGGGAGGGTCCTTGTAAAACGGGGGACTTTGGACACAAAAACAGGGATGCACAGAGGGAAGATAATACGAGGGGACACAGAGAAAAGACAGCCACCCACAAGTCAAGGACAGAGGTCTGGGGCATATCTGGTCCGCAGAGAACTCCGAGGGAACCAGCCCTTGACTTGGGAGCTCGACCCGCACAACTGAGACAGTATGTTTCTGTTGTTTAAACTGTCAGGTTTGGGGTATTTTGTAGTGACACCCAGGAACACTACTAGTCTGTGAGGAACTGTGAGCGCACAGGTCTCCAACAGGGAGGCTCGCGGGGCCCAGGGCTTGAGTCCCACCTGAGCAGGGATGCACACGGCCTACTGGACTCGGAGCCTCTCTGGCCACGCTCCTCATCCCTACCCTGGCTCAAGTCTCTGCCTCTGAGAGCCACGGAAAGTGCTTGAGAAAGCACCTGGAAAGCATGGAGAACCTTATTCAGCTGTGGCGGGCACCCTGGGGGCCCTCAGAGCCCACCTCATCCTATTCCCTGGAACCTGCCAACCTGCTCCCTCACGAGGCAGAGGGGATTCTGCAGATGAGATCACGTTAAGGATCTGGAGGGGAGGAGGGCGTCCTGAATCACCGGGGTGGGCCCAGTGCAATCACAAGGCCTATGGAAGAGAGAGGCTGAGGGGTCCGAGGCCTTAGTCAGACAAGGCCGTGTGCTGCCAGTAGCAGAAGCTGGATGCGGGGAGAGGCTGGGAAGGGAAGGAAGCCCCTAGCGACTCCAGCAAGACCACAGCCCTGCCAGCACTTCTGGGACCTCTGACCGCCTAAATGAGAACAAATCCCTGGTGTCAGAAGCCAGTAAACTGGTGGTGTTACAGCGGCCCCTACGCAAGGAGTATCTTAGCTCGCACAGCGGTAAGTATCCTGCTGCTGTTTTCCCGAGATCTTCTAGGAGTCCACATGCTGGGAAATGGGAGGTCCTAAAACATGTGAGACGCTGCAATCCTTGTCCCAGGGAGGGGCACACCACAGCGAACGACCCGTGCTGCGGTTCAGGGAAGGGGGGACGGCGGAAGGCGGTGTGTTCTGACCAGCCCGACGTCAGAAGTAGCGCGTGAGCTACACCTGGAGGCTGGGGAGGGGAGGATGCAAATGGGCCTAGGGAAGGGAACAGAAGACAGCTGCGGGCAGGGTGGAGCGCTAGGCCTCGGGGCAGAGGGGTGGGTCCGGCCTGCCTTACAAAGGATTTGCGCGAGAGCCCACCTCTCCCTCCCTCAGAGGCGGACCCGCCTTCCAGGGAATGCTGCTCCCACCCCTCAGCTAGACGCTCCGCGATCCTCAGAAGGAAAGTTCTCTGAGAAGATGCTAGCTCCCGCAGGACTGCCCAACGCCACGCTCGCGTCCCAGGGGCATGGATGCCAGGTGCGTGATAGGGCCACAAGCCGACAGTGTCTGTGAGCAGTCCCGGAACCCGCTCTGGGCCGGAAGAGCTTCCCGGACACCTGTCCCACTACCAGCATCCCCTCCCCTCCGCTCCCCCATCTCGGCTGCTGGTTACTCCTTTTTTCTGGCTGTTGTGGCCCGAAGCCCTGTGGTCCTGGCTGGCCCCCCCTTTCTCTCGCACCCCAACATCACCAAGGCCTCCAGCGGGCTCTCGGGTCACAACAGATCCTCCCGCAGAGAGCTGTGCTTCCAGCGCCCTCCCCTCTCGGTCACTGCCAGCAGCCCCTAACAGGCCTGTGCCTCCACCGTGCCCCTCCTCCAGTCTCCTCTCGGCCCAGAGTACCCTTTCCGAACACAAACCTGGCCGCAGCTCTGCTTGAAACCCTGGAATGGTTCCCCCCCTCCCTCAAGGTAAAACCCCAGTCCTCAGGAGGGATACACAGCCCACCTGATGCAGCCCCGCCTCCCCCAGTTACTAGTGCCTTCAGAGCCCCCCAGGCTCCAAACAGCTCCCTGCTGTTCTACAAATGGGTCAGGCAAGCTCCTGACTCAGGAATTTGGCTCCAGCCGGATTCTCTCCCTTCCTTTAACCTCGGCAGCTCCTGTCCTCAGAGAGGACCCTGATGTGTGGGGCAGAATTGTGCCCCACGCTGCATTCACAGGTGGAAGTCCTAACCTCCAAACAGGGTTTTGAAAGAGGTTATTATGGTTAAATATGGTCATAGATGTGGGTCTTAATCCAGTATGGCTGGTGTTTTTAGGAGAAGAGGTTTAGGACACCGGAAGGTGCAGAGGGAAGGTCGTGCCCAGAAAGCCAAGCCAAGTCGATGTTAATGGCAATCTCTCTGGCCCGCCCATAGCCCGTTTTCCCGACTAGTCTTTCTCTGTTAGACCATCAGCCAGGGAGAGCCACCTGTGCGCCCAGCTGCTCTCCACCGTCAGGCCCCTCTCCCTGCTCACCAGAGCCTTGGCTTGCTAGTAATTTCATATTAAATGAACAGCTTCTGTCTCCGCTACTGGACAGTTTCAGAGGCTGGGGGTGCGCCTGTTCCTAGCCCCTGGCGCAGTGCTTGGGACAAAACCGACGCTCCAAACTTGCGGGTCACCTCTGTCCTTGTTTCTGCGACTCTCCGGTGAATCCCGGTGGATCTGGGAGGGGGGAGCGACGCAGCTGGTTTCTCTATGGGGCAACCCGGACACCCCCCCAACCCCCCCCCCAGCGCGCTCACCTTGGCCGAAACGCCCCTCCAGCTGCAGAAGGCCTCGTAGGCGGCGCGCACCGCGGCGCGGGTCTCGGGCACCCCGCAGTCGGCCACCAAGCCCAGCTCGGCGCCGCTGGCCGGGTCGTGCACGGGGAAGGCGGCGGCGGCGGCGGCGGCCGGCAGCCATCGGCCGCCCACGAAGCCGTCAGTGCGCAGCAGCGCCGGGGACAGGCCCGCCAGGCCCCCGGCTGAGCGGCGGGGCTGCGCGGAGCCGATCGGGGGCGTGGCGGGCACCGAGCAGCGGGGGCGCAGGCCGAGGCCCGCAGGCGCCAGCGGGAGGCGCGGGGCCCGGCGGCTCTGCAGCCGCAGCCAGGTCGCCATGGCCCCGGAGGCGGCGGCAGGAAGCAGGCAAGCGAGCGCGCGCTGGAGTGCAAGGGTCGGGGCGGCGGGAGGAGCGAGGCGGCGCCGGGGACGCGGACTGCAGGCGGTGGCGGGGACGCGGAGCAGCGCCCTCTTCCGCGCGGTTGGCGCGGCATCTGGTCCTCCGTGCCGCCTCGCTCTCCGCCAGACCTGGGAAGGCTCGCCGGGAGATGCATCTGCGGGCCTCATCCTGCCAGCTTCCACTGCTCACTTGTAATTATTCCTTAGCTCCCCACCTGCTGGAAAACAATCGCTCCCCCCCCACATAACCCGCACCCCCATCCCCAACCTGCATCCCCCACCGTGTAGTTTATCCTGGGTCCGCGGATGTGCTCGTGCTAGCTGCTAAGGGCGTGATTCCCCCCCTCTGTTCATCCCCGCAGCTCCTGCGCACTTGGGATCTGGGCTGAGGGTTCTCTGCCCGGGGCAAATGTGGCTCAGTGATCTGCCGCCTGGATGTTTTTCTGGGTGTGTGTTTAGGTATTCTCTCCATTTACTGGGAACAGGGGTCCCCCTGATGTGCTACAGTACTTCCGGAGAGAGACCAGCTTAGCCCCAAACTCAGAATCTGTTGTCCACAAGTTGTGTGTTACCTTCGACAAATTACTTACCCTCAGTTCTTTTCTTGTAGAAAGTTGTCTCGCTTGTGGTGAGAAAAACCTATTATTAATTGCTTAGCAGAGTTGCTACATTAAAATCACAACGTTCAAAGTTTTAGTAGCTTCCCTGAACAAGCCACTGATTAAGTTAGGCTTCCAACTAGTCGATGGGACCATTTGTCAGAATTGAATCAACCGAGGTATAATTACAAGTAAGACATAAGCCTAAGAATCTGGACGCAGGAAGTCTCAACTTTAAGGAGGATACAAATCTATATTTAGCAGGGCTGTCTTCGGAATCTGTAGGTTCGCCTGAAGCCCATTTCTGTGCATTGATTTAGGGTCACTAGTCCCAGCATATCTTTGCTTCTCCATTCCTACTGCATTGAGTCTCTTGCTGTCTTTTCTGGAACTTGTGGACTCTTCTACTTTCTCTGGGACGTTGGGTTCTTATTTGCAAAATGCAGAGGCAGTAAGTTTAAATCTTTGGGTTTTTTGCTGAGTCCACATCACTCGGTCTTGGGTGAGTCACATCTAGCAGAAGTGGGAACAGGGGAGTTTAATCTTTTTGTGTATAGATTGGCTATTTCCTTCAGTATTCTAGTGAAGGGACTGGGGTGAGAGAGGAGGGCCTGGAGGGGAGAATGCTGCCCTGTGGGTATCCCTGGGATGGGGCCCTGGCGTCTTTCCACCTGCTGCCTGCAGAGGGAGCCCTACTGTCGGGACAACTGTAGCCGCCTCGTGATCCAAAATCAGTCGGCTTACCTTTATCTAAAGGTTCTGTTTCAAGTAGGATCCACTCTGTTTTCTAGCTTTCTTGTCCAAAAAGCACACTGCCTAGGGCCCATAGTAGTTTTAGGGGCACACGAACTGTATAATTTCTTTTAAAAATCAGAAAAAGAATTTTTAGGCCAACGGAGATGTAAAATTTGAAATTTTATTTTTAGGAAGGAAGGGGCCCACAAAAGCAAAAGTGCCCACGACCTAGGCAAGTCATGACATTGGCCTCCCCTTCTCTCTGACGGTCTTGTGCCCTCTGTAAGCCCCCTTTCCAAGTGGGCACATACCCCCCTTAGGTTCCTGTCTTGCTCCTAGGCTGTCTGATGCCTCCCAGAGCAGGGCAGGGGGGTGATGGCTCAGTGGGGCCTATGAGGACAAGACCATCCGTGCTTGGGATCTTTCTTCTTCCCCCGGCCTTGTCCTGGGCACTGCCACCTCTACTCCCACCCTCCTCCATGTGCTCCCCCAGTTGCCGTAAGGGGGAGATTAGACCTCTGTATATAAAACACTGTTAGCCAAAGTTCATGGCCTCTGGCCTTAAAGCAGTCAGGAGCACCTGGGCCCAATGCCCTCAGGATTGGGGGAGAGTCACAGACTTCTGTTCTTTGGGGCTTGGAGGTGGCCAAGCTCAGGTTACAGAGGAAACTTGGCAGTAAGGGTCTCAGATCATCCCATCTTCTATTCTTCTCTTCCTTTTGCTCACCAGAGCATGAATACAGTTCCCTCCCACACTTTAAGGATCTCCTTTCTTGCTTTTCACGTATAATATGCATAATTTGAGCTGTAAGATCACCATCATTTTATGAAGAGCTTCACTGAGTTTTTCCCACGGGTTAAGTGCTGTGGGCCAGGCCCTTCTTGACAGGTATATTCTGAGCCTAGCATTTTCTGAATCCTTGTTCCTTGGTCTTAAATCCGTCCCATGTCTCCTGCCCCCCCACCCCCATGGAATCAGCGTCTTTGCTTGGGGAGCAGGAATCTGTGCAGCAGGCTCGAGATAAGGCCCATAAGAGCAGCCAGAAGCAGAGCAGGAGCGCTCGCTCTTGTGCAATCCCATGCAAGTGTCGGTATCTGTTGCCAAATAGATTCTGGAACAGAAGCCAGTGCCAGCTGGTTGTCATAAAAGCTCTCTCGGTGCTGTGGCTTCGGAGGCTGAGGACCAGGGCCCCTGACACGGGCGTGCAGAGGATGCCCGAGGGATCTGCCCTCTGAGCTGAGGTGGTCCAGGATGGGGGCCATCCCTCTAGACAGGTGAGTCTCTCTCTCTCTCTTTTTTTTTTTTTTTGAAGAAAGCAAAGGAGAGACAACTTTGCTAGGGTGACCGTACAAATTTCGTGTTAAGAAATCTGGAGGACACCTGGGTCAGAAAATGGCCATGGTCCCCGCTCAGGACATTCGGGTTTCAGTTGATGGCTTTTGTTTTTTCCTCTCCCAGGTGGGGTTTGTTTTCTGTTCTGGTGAGGTTAAACAGTAGTTAAACAGTTGACTGGGAAGTGTTGTTATTTTGAAATGAGGCTTGGTTTCCCATGCCAGTGACCTGGTTAGAGGGAACGCTGTGGGTCTGGGCCTGGGTTCAGACCAGCTGCCATAGCTCTGAGCAGTTTGTGTCACCGAGGAGCAGTGAGTGACAAGGGCATGTCCATTTGCAGGTTCTGGCCTGGCCTGCTGATCGCGCTGGGGTCCCTTTGCCCAGGCGGTTCGCCCTGTGGCATCTCCACGCACATTGAGATAGGTAAGTGCCTGCACCTGGTCCTGGGATGAGGGACCCTGAGTCTGTCAGAGGGGGTTCAGGAAAGAGATGTGAAGTCCGTCCTGCATATTGGGAACCAGTGTCCCAGACTGCAGTGAGCCGGGACTCAGGTTGGGTGGGTTCTGTGGAAGGGAGGCAGGCGGCCAGGGAACGACGCAGGCTTGATAATCTGGTCCCAGGCTGTGTCTCTGGGTGGGCAAACAGCTGAAAGGACTCCCGGCTGCCTGATCTATCAGCAGGATGGATAGAATGGGGGAGGAGGAAGATGGGTGGAACTCCATACGAGTGATGAATGTGTTTTTGTTGTTTTATATTTCCAAGTATGTGTACAGGGCCACTTGTGGCCACGGGAGTGGGTTCCCTGAGTCAAGTGGTTGGCTCCAGGGAGGGCAAGGAGGTGCGGGAGACTGGCCACCGGCATTAAAGGGACCCAGGATGATGACAGGATCCGGGGGGGACAGGCTCGGGGCTGAAGACAGAGTATCAGATACAGGCACCTGGTGGATTTGGTTCTTCGATGGTGGTTCTTGCATGAAGTGTATTTGTAATATTTTTTTTAACTCATGGAAAATGTAATAAGCCAATTTGTAATGTCATTGGAAAGGTTTATATTCTACAACAGTTTTCAGATTAATTCCAAATACACCTGATGTCTGGGTTTTCTTTTACATGAGAACAAGAATATTTTATAGTTAGGCTACCTGGCCAGAAGGTACCAGTCAGAACAAAATTAGAAATAAGGTGTATAAACTTCAGTGCCAGATAGACCCAGGTATTTATTGAGTTCTGGTGGACAGAACCCATGATCCCAGAATTTTGCCTTCTGAAAGGGCACTAGAGGTCACTGGGCCTGGTGCCTGTACTTCAGGTATGAGGACATTGATCTGGAGAACCTCAAGGCTGGCTCGTCAGGGGGCTGGCCTAGGGTCACACGTCCTGAGAGCCAGTCCGGTGTTCTTTCCAGACACATTGGTTGTTAAGAGGCAGTCAGAAAACAATAGAAGAGAATTAGACCCAGCTTCTAATACCAGCTCTGCTGTAAACTAAGTACATGACTCAGAGCCGTTCCATTTTCTCTGTGCTCGTCTTCTGTAAGGTAAGGAAGCGGAATGTCTCTGTGAATCTGAAAGTTGTGTTCAAGCATGAGTTCATTGGAATCGAAATTGCTAAAACTATAAGTGGGCTGAGAACAAGTGTAAAATTACTCAGGAATAAGTATAAACAGAGTTTTTGGTCTTTAGAGTTTAAACACAAGTGAAATATGAAATCTTAATACAGTCAGATCACTGCTTGCCTATTTTCAGTAGGTACCAAAGATCCTAATAGATTTTACTGGGTATGTGTTTCACATATATTAATCTATCGATACAATATTAGATACATTAATACAGAAATATTAATATTAAATATATAACAAACATACGACTGTGTTGAATATGAATATGATAAAAATATGTTAAATCTATTATCTATTATCTATATATTACATGGATATATAAATATTAATACATTATCAATATATTAAATACAATAATATAAAATGTTGTTTATGTGAACATAATTGAAAACCAGTCCTAACCAGCACAGATTTTGAGGAGTCTTATGTGAAAGACAAAACTCCCAACATTTGCCAATTATTCAGCGGATTTTGTAAATTTCTTGGTTCGTGTTTTCACTTATATAAAGCCTGTTGGAAGGTGAGGTTCTGTGAGTTGGTTAGAATGGGTTTGGACCTGGGAATCCCTGCAATCCTGGGTCCAGGTTACTGGTGTGGGCTGGGAGCCTGTAGCTTCTGGTGTTATGCTTAGAGGAGTGGCTGTATTTTCGTATGACTTACAAAACTGGATGTGATTCACAGCAGAAGTAAGGTATCACCTTTGAATGTGACCTCACAAGGCATGTTCATCTTGGAGATTCTAGGAAGATTCAGGGTGTGTCTGTGTGTCGGCGTGTGGGTGGAGCAGGTGACCTGGGTTTTTTTTTTTTTTTTTTTTGGTCCGTCCATCTGATGTGTCCCAACTGATGATAAAACCTTTGAGAGTGGTTGATTCCATCCGTGGTTTTGGCTGTGTATCCTGTTTCCTGCTTAGAATCATTTTTATCTCAGTGGGTTGTTGAGGCAAAATAAAATGATGACACCTTCTGTTTACTGATCTCCTACCGTGTATCAGTCACTGCGCTTATCACATCACATGTATTTTGTGTGACACTCTCAACACACCTGTAAGGTGGGAATTATTTACTTAATTTTACCTAGGAGGGAACTGAGGCCTAGCTTAGCAGGGCCCTGGTGCCAGATAAGCAGACTTCAAATCACCATGCAAATTTGATTTGCATTTTAGTAATATAAATAGCTGTGAATCTTATCATGCCTAATGAAAATGACTAGGGAGTACACACTTAATTTTCATTTCCCCTTTCCTTGACAATTACAATGACAAAATTACATTTTCCTTTTACTTTATTTACTTATTTTAAAAAGATTTTATTTATTTGACAGCGAGAAACACAGCTAGAGAGGAACACAAGCAGGGGGAATGAGAGAGGGAGAAGCAGGCTTCCCACCGAGCAGGCAGCCCAATGTGGGACTCGATCATGACCTGAGTCAAAGGCAGATGCTTAACCAACTGAGACACTCTGGTGGCCCTTATTTTATTTTTTAAAGATGTATTTGTTTGAGAGGGAGGGGGAGAGAGCAGACACAGACAGGGAGTGTGCCTGACTCAGGGCTCTGTCCCACAACCCTGAGACCACAACCTGAGATAAGACCAAGAGTCTAACACCCAGCAGGCTGCACCTCCCATTCGCCCCCATTTCCTTTTAAAATATCTTGAATAAGTTCTGTTTCAGTTGCAGTTGAATTCAATTGATTCATGTATTTCTCTCAGGACACAGAGCTCTGGAGTTTCTCCACCTTCAGGATGGGAGAGTTAACTACAAAGAGGTATAAAGTTTAATTTTTCTCTTATTTCTTGTTCATTAGTTCTTTTCCACTGGTGCCAAAATAAAGGTCCTAACAAGATATTTGGCAATAATTTTAGGAGTCATTTTTGTCTTCATAAAACATTAATATTTGGGGTTATAAAAGGTATATGTCCCCTCCAGTATTACTTGAACACATATATACGTAATAAATACTTGAATATATATTATACATCTATTTATTATATAAGTTTATATAACATATTGAGCATATACATATTATATAATTAAAATATTTCAATACTATTATATATAAACTTATTTTTATATGTATATATATTGGATACATTTGATATGCTCATCTGATGTCTTCTACTGTATTCTTGGTAAGACCATCCGATGGCTTTCCTGTAGCTATGATATTGGTTCCATTCTGGCCCTATACACTATTTCTAGGCTAAATGATGCTTTGTGCAAAGATGATTCTTAATACTTAATCTGATAAGAGTGATTAATATTCCCTGGTGACATCAAAATTGGATTAAGTTATTACCAGTAAGTCGCCATGATTCAGTATAGGAAGCAGGATGGTACAATAACTGAGATCTGTCATATTCTCAAACGACTTCCCGACATCAGTTTCAGCTTTCTTACTTGGTGGTTGAACAGTGTTTGATTATCTTCATTGACCATGGTGGAATGTAGCCAAGGATGAGGAGGAGAATCAAGAACCTGCCTGATTCATCATGGGAAAAATCAATCCTGAGTGTGTGCAGAGTGATTTTCTAGTAGAGATATTCACACTTGTATCATGAACTTAATTTGAAATGTGTGAACTAGACGCCGATCCTTCCCCTCAACATTGGTCCTAAGGCAGGTACTGATGTTATTATTGGAAATGACAGTGCCCAGAGTGCTTACACTCTACCTTCAATTTATAAGGGTCGGGACTACCTCACCTTTTATGATACTGTCTGATCCCTTTTTATGATGTAGTTTATATCTCTGTATGTGGGACTTGTTGTAGTGTCTCTTTCTCCCTATTCACGCTGGTTCTTCCAGGACTTATGGACTCACTGGGGTCTGAATTTTGTTGGTTCTGGGATTATCTTTTGTTAATATATTGAGACCTTTGACTTACACAGAATAATGCATAAGGCTGAGAAAATCAGTGCATTATAAGAACCGTCAGAAGCAAACTGACCTCATGGTGGTGGTCATTATTGTCCTGATACTTTTTTCCTATTTTCTTATTTATTCTTAGTGTAGTTTATTCTTGTACATTATGTATGTACATCATAGTGATTCAACAATTCTGTGCATTAGTCTGTGCTCACCACGATAAGTGTGGTCACCACCCATCACCATGTGTTACCACAGTATTCACTGTGTCTCCCGTGCTGTACTTTTTATTTCCATGACTTATAACTGGAAGCTTGTACCTTTAAATTCTTTTATCTATTTTGCTGATCCCTTCCCTACCCTCCACCTTCCCTCTGGTAACCACCAGTTTCTTCTCTGTATTTAAAAGTCTATTTGAAAAAGCAAAAAAGTATTTGTTCGTGTATTTCTTAGATTCCATGTATAAGTGAAATCATATGGTATTTTTCTTTGATGCATTACATTTAGCATAATACCCTCTGTGTCCATCTGTGTTGTCACGAATGGCAAGATTTTACTCTTTCTTATGCCTGAGTAGTAGTCGTGTGTATGTGTGGTGTGTGTGCGCACGCGCAATCACATCTCCTTTTCTATGGACACCTGATTGTTTCTGTAGTTTGGCTATTGTAAACAATGCTGCAGTAAACATCGGGTGCATATATCTTTTTAAATTAGTGTTCTTGTTTTCTTGGGTAAATACCCAGCAGTGGAATTACTGATCATACGGCATTTCTATTTTTAATATTTTGAGGAACCTCCGTACTGTTTTCCGCAGTGCCTGCACCAATTTACATACCCACCAAAAATGTCTGAGGATTCGTTTTTGCTCCATATCTTCATCAACACTTATTTCTTACCTTTTTATACTAGCCATTCTCACAGGTGTAAAGTGATAATCTCATTGTGATTTTGATTTGCATTTCCCCACTGATTATTAATGTTGAACATTTTTTCATATGTGTATTGGTCATCCCTCGGTCTTCTATGGAAAAATGTCCTCAAGTCATCTGTCTATTTCTTGGTGGGATTGTTTAGGGGTGTGTGTGTGTGTTTAGTTATAGAAGTTCTTTATATAGTTGGGATATTAAACTTTTATTGGATGTATCATTTGAAAATATCTTCTTCCATTCATTAAGTTACTTTGTTGTTCTATTGAGTTCTTTGGTCATTTTCTTTCTGTGCAAAACCTTACTATTTTTGGTATAGTTCCAGTAGTTTAGTTTTCTTTTGTTTTCTTTGCCTCAGGAGACCTATCCATAAATATGTTGCTAAGGCCAATATCCAAGAGATTACTACCTATATTTTCTTCTAGAATTTTTATGGTTCCAGGTCTCACATTTAGATCTTTAATCTGTTTTATTTTTGTGTTTGGTTTAAGAAAATGACCCAGTTTCATTCTGCATATTGCTGTCCAATTACCCCAGAATCATTTCTTGAAGACACTTTTTCTCATTGTGAACTTTGTCATAGATTCCAAGTGAGGGTTTATTTCTGGCCTTTCTATTCCATACCATTGATCTGTGTGTTTGTTTTTGTGCCATTCCCATATGTTTTACTTACTACAGCTTTGTAGTGTATCTTGGAATCTAGGATTTTGATATCTCCAGTTTTGTCCTCCTTTCTCAAGATTTCTTTGGCTATCTGGAGTCTTTTGTGATTCCATATGAATTTTAGGATTGTTCTAGTTCTGTGAAAAATGCCATTGGTATTTTGATAGGGATTGCTTTAATCTGTAGATTGCTTTGGGTAATATGGACATTTTCACAATATTAATCCTTCTAACCTATGAACACAGTATCTTTCCATTTCTTTGTGTCATGCTCAGTTTCTTTCAACAGTAT
>PITA01008225.1:0-85965 GCA_004023965.1 Spilogale gracilis | reverse complement strand
TCAAGAATAGCATTGTTTGGAAGCACCCCAAATGTTCATCAGTGGATGACCAGTAAAATATAGCATCTCTTCCACTGATACGGAACAAGCTCTAATTATATCACAAGTAAGAGAAAGCAAGACTGAGAACATTATGTAAAGAATGTGACCATTTGTATTAAAAAAACAAATAGTAGATTCACATTTGCTTGTCTATGCAATGAAGTAAAATTCCACTTGAGGAGGTCCTTTGAGAAATCTGAATTATTGACATGATCCTGTGATGAAGCTCCCATCCCCATCTTCTCCCTGCCCCCAGCTACCATTCATCATCGCACAGCCAGCCTTCCCAGTCCTCTGGAAAGACAGCTTTTTCTCTTCAGGTTTTTTGTTTGCTTTCCAATGGCTTTTCATGACCTCAAACATCTACCGCAAACTTTATACTCTGTCATCGGGGCCCCCTGCTTACATCAGGACACAATTTCCCTTTTTTAGGCCACTCCATTACCCAAGCCCAGAGCGCTCCCTTCCAACCAAACACAAGTGCTCACTGACCCCAGACACAACAGTCATTTCTATTTTATTGAGGGGTTTTGATAAGAATGCATGTTGATTTTTGTCTCGTAACTTTTCTGCATGTGTCCAGGAGCCTGTCCATGTTTCCCAGGGCTACTGTCACAGTATTACAAACCTGGTGGCTTCCAACAATAGAATTCTTTAACTCACTGTTCTGGAGGTGGGAAGCCTGTGTTCTGGGTATTGGCAGGGTCTTGTCCTTCCCAAACCCCTTTCGGGAGTCCTTCTGTGCCTCTTGCTAGTTTCTGGTAGTTTGCCAGCCATCTTCAACATTCCTTACAGCTGTGTAGGTTCAATCTCTGCCTTCATCCTCCATGGCCTTCTCCCTGTGTGCCTGTCTTCATAGGGCCATCTTAGAAGCACACCTAGCACATTGGATCAGGGGCCCACGCTGCTCCAGTATGACCTCATCCTAACTCACTACACCTGCCGTGACCTTATTTCCAAATAAGGTCCCATTCTGAGGTACTAGGGGCTACGACGACTTCAATATATCTTTTGGGAGGGAGGAACACAATTCAATGTATGTAACAAATCATATGACTTTTCTCCTTAGCACTATTAATATGATGGATAATATTGATGGATTTTTTTGTTGTTATTTAACTATTCTTTTTTTTTTAAGATTTTATTTATTTGACAGAGAGAAACACAGCCAGAGAGGGAACACAAGCAGAGGGAGTGAGAGAGGGAGAAGCAGGCTTCCTGCCGAGCAGGGAGCCCGATGTGGGACTCGATCCCGGGTCTCCGGGGTCATGACCTGAGCCGAAGGCAGTCGCTTAACCAACTGAGCCACCCAGGCGCCCCTGTTATTTAACTATTCTTGTTCATGTTACGGTTGGAACCAATCACACTTAGCCACAATACCGTCTTTAAATGGACTATTATTGGATTTCAGCTGTTGATACCTTAAGATTTCGAACCCTCCTCACAAGTGAGAGTAATCTGTTATTTTCCTTTTCGTGCTTTTTCAGTTTTGAGATCAATATCATAATGGATTTAATAACAGGAATTTTGAAAAATTCTTTCTTCTAGAATAAGTAGCATTGAGATTATCCATTCTTTAAAGGTTGGGTAGAATTTCCCTGTGAAACTCTCTAGGCTAAGTGCTTTTATGGGGGAGAATTTGAAGCCCTTTATCTTGGTCTGTGATAATTGCTCTGTTAGACATTCTTTACTGGGGCCAATTTTAGGTAAGTTGTTTCTTTCTAAAAAATTATCTATTTGACCTGCATTTTCAGATCTGTTTGCACAGGGGCATGGGAAGTGCCCTCTAAAAACTTTTTGAATTCCCTCTGCTTTTGATGATTATTTTTCCTTAGCATTTCTAATTTTAAGCTTTCATCTTTTTTCCCTTTTATTCTTGCTTTATCATACTAATGGCTTTTCAGTTTTGTTAATTTTTTCTGTAGACTGTTTTTGGATTTATTTACCAGTTTCACTGTTTTTCTCTTTCCCAAATTAATAACTTCTGCTTTCAATTTTTTTCAGTTGTCTTTAAGGTGTCTGTAACTGGCAGATTTGTAAGGTAATTCTGATCCCAGATTTGAGACTTACAACTATGGTACATGTAGGTCTTTACTAGAAATTAATCTTCTGATGCCCTAGGTGTTCCATTGCACTGCTGTTCTCATGTCCCACATTTTTTGTGTATGTACATGCATCTTATTTTGGCAACAGATGGAAACTTTTTGAAGCCAAGGCTTTATATCATATTTGTTTGGGACAATAAATGTTGATGTTGTGGAGATAAAGTTAGAAAGTTAATGTAGGTGTGAGAACCTGTGGTAGGCAGCTTCCCAAATGGCTCCTGGTAATCTCTGCATCCTACTACTCATGCTCTTGTCTTATCCCCTCTCCCTTTGAATGTGAGCTGAACCTACGCACTGCCTTCTAATAAACAGACCGACAGTGACAAAAGATATTGGAGTGTGACCTCCAATATCAGATCATAAAAGATGGCTACTTTTTCTTGCTCTGATTCTCTCTGTCTCTGATTATGTTCAGAACGTCAGCCTCTGGCCCTAGAAGAGGGGATCTGGGGAAGCCTGCGGATCACTGCCAGAAGTCAATGGCTTTTCAGTCTC
Organism: Spilogale gracilis; assembly: GCA_004023965.1. Lineage (NCBI taxonomy): Eukaryota > Metazoa > Chordata > Mammalia > Carnivora > Mephitidae > Spilogale > Spilogale gracilis. The sequence goes on along the minus strand of PITA01008225.1, from coordinate 83,323 downwards.
ACTCAAATTGTTCCGAGCCAGACCCTCCTGAAGCCTCCTTCCTAATCTGAATGGCTCTTGCACAATACGGAAGGCTATGTCTATCTCACCAGGTAGCCTCATGAATTTTATCTAAAGATTTTTCACAATAGCCTTACAAGATAAGAAGTGCAGATTATTATTTGATCACAGGGAAAAAACTGAGGCACGCAGTGACATCACAAGTCACCGGAGGCTGGAGCCATTACTTGATCCTCCCAGGAGATAAAGTACATTATCTGAATGTGCAATTCTTTGGTCTTATGTTAAGCCATAACATAAGAACGCTTGACTTCTTAATTGAAAGAAAGGAAAACTGAAGCATGAAATTTCAGAGATATACCACTCAAGTCTCTTCATGGGAGAATCTATTTCACACATAAAAAGACCAGGTCCTGCACTAGTCCAACTTTAGCTTTTAAAACTAAAGGATAGAGTTTGGTCCCAGGGGTGCAAATGACAGTGACGTGGGGGAGAGGAGCCTTCTGCCTCCAGGACTGGGTGTCTCCATGTGTCACACAGCTGCATGGTGACAGCAGCCTGGTGCTGCTCCTGTAAACTAATTATCTCCCAGTGTCCTTGCTTTCTTTGTCACCTTGATCTTGCTCTCCATCAGGATTGAGGAGAGCTGAAACTCAGGCATGAGTTTGAAAGCTACATCCTAAAGACATCCTCATCCAAAAGGACAACTGGATAAACAGGAAAGTGGCAGGTGTTTGCTGATGGTCGTTTGTGCAAACAAATACTCAGTAGGCTTTGCATGCGTTACCAGGAGCACCTAGCCTCCGGCTGTCAACTGAAGACAGAAGGACCAGGATTGCACTCCAGTTGCAGGCAGATCTGCTGGACCTATTTTGACTGTACCTCTCACTCCTTGTCAGGAAGTGCAGAGGCCCTCAAGGGGATCTCAGCTCCTAGGAGATTCAGGAGGGAGGGAGGTAAACCAAGGCTACCTGCTGGACGTTTCCTTTGCTCCTTCCTGCTGAAATCCTTAAAGCAGGCAGGGGTGCGGTGAGATGTCAAATCCCCCCCGCCTTCACCTGGTTCCCCTGGGGCCTAAAGGTTGTGAACGATCTTGCTGGGCCTCTCCAGTGTCTTTTCGTAATAAGAGGCAAAGCAGAAAAAAGAAGTAGAAGGGAGGGGCAGCACCATCTTTCCCAACGCAGAAAACTGAGAAAGAGTCGCGTTTCCTCCACACCCGTCTAAAAGTGTTCACCAATTGCCAAATCAGGAGAGCAGGCGCCAAGAACTCAGAGGATGAATCAGGGTATACTTTCAGCCTCCTCAGTTCTTGAGCAAGGTCGAGGAGGTCGGGCTTCCGGGGGAGACGTTGCATCACAGTTTGGAAAACAAAAAACAAAAAAACCTGGGATTCTTCCTTCGAGGATTCATTCTTCCAGGAAGTGGGTAAAGAGAGACAGGAGTAGACCCCTGGGTGCGCGAAGCTGGAAAGAAACCGACCTCAACTTGGGTTCAAGAATGAAAGTGGGGTCACTCCGGGACCAGCCCGCTCAGGGCAGGAAGGACTTCCGCAGGTCTACACGTGCTCGGCCGCTCCCCATTAGGTGGCACTTCTGCGCCAGCCCGAAGGGACCGGGGGCGCGGTGGCACAAAGACAGGCGCGGTTTAGACACCTGTGCGCCTCCGCCCAGTTCCGAGCCGGCGGGACGGCCCGAGCCCTTCCGAGCCCGCGGGGAGGGCGAGGAGGGCGGACGTGCCCGCCGCGAGGTGGAGGCGGCCACCTGAGCGCCCGCACGCGGGGCGGCGCTAGGACCGAGAGGCGCACCTGTTGGCTGGCGCCCCGGGCCCCGCCCGCCCTCCGCCCCGAGTGCCCGGCCGGCCGAGTGCCCGAGCGGCGGGGACCGTGGAGCCGAGGGCATCGGCGTGGCGGTGCTGGCGCGCAGTCCCGGGAGCACCATGGCCGAGCTGCTGCGGAGCCTGCAGGATTCCCAGCTCGTCGCTCGCTTCCAGCGCCGCTGCGGGCTCTTCCCGGCGCCGGATGAAGGCCCCCGCGAGAACGGCGCGGAGCCAGGGCAGCTCCCTGCGGCCAACGGCAAGGGCGGCGGGGGCCCGGCCAACGGGCTGCGGAGAGTCGCGGCCCCGCAGGTAACCGCGGCCAGGTGTCCGCCGGGGTGGGGGAGGGGGCCGCCCGCGCCGCAGCCGGAGGACGTGAGCGTCCCGCGGACTCCGCGACTCGGGGACCCGCGAGCGCCGTGCCCGGCGGCGACCGGGCTGCGGAGCAGGGTGTGGAGGGCAGTGGGGGCGGGGAGTCCAGTCCCCAGGATGCCACCTCGAAGGCTGCCTGGTAGCACCCACGTCCGTTCAGACATCAGGTGCACCCGGAGCTTTAGATGCAGTCTGAAGACTTTCTCCCCTCATGAGTGAAATTTACGTTCCTGAGCTTTCCCCCAAATGTGTGAGAGTTACGTAATTGAAAAGAGGGAGGGGGAGATGTCCTTGGCGTTTCTCGAGAGGCTTCTCTGGGGAGAAATTCTGCGGAATCCCGCAGGATTCCGTGAGTTTCCGCCCCAACCCCCTTGCCTGAACCGCACTCAAGGGGTGTAGCGGGCTCGCTGTGCCCTTCACTGCCCCGCATTTCCAGCTCTAAGGACAGAACTTCAAGTTTAAGTTTCTCCTGGGGAGAGCTACAAACTGCACCCCCTACCAGCCCCCGGGGCAGAAACAGCATCCCCGTCCTGCCGAGTGGGTCTCTTGTGACTGGCACCGGGGACTTTGAACAGATGCTGTCCAGAGAGAAGCTCACCGCGCTCCCCTCCAGGCTTTCAGAGTGTGATTATACAACCCACTGCGGCTTTGAGGAGCCGGCGTGTGTTGTCATCGCAGCGCACAGAGCCTCCAGGCGGGAGGGCCGAGCAGGCTGCAGATGCTTGCTGCCAGGGCTGCCGGCTGCCCCCGGGGGACAGGCTCTCTGAAGCTGCCCGCAGAAGCTGCCCTGGCCCTGGGAGAGCTCAAAGTGTGGCACCTGAGGAAGGAAGCAACGTATTGACTATTCCAGCTCCTTTCTTTGGGGGAAGGAGGAGGGAGATGACAGGCATCTTGGTGACAGAGAGGTGGCATTTATTTACGTGTAGATTTCCAGATCTCCTAACTGAGGAATTATGAAGAACCTGGCTTCAATGTGGGAATGCATATTGCAGCACTGAATTAGAAAATTAATTTGAGAAGGTAGGGGTGGGGTGTGTGCTCCCCTCTAGAGAAATCCTCTATAATGTGTGGGTTGTTTTCTTTCTTTTTTTTTTTCCCTAATGGTTCCTTTTCTGTCCTAGGTGACATCTAGTAACTTTTAGGTGAGTTTGAGACCTGCCCCCTCCTTTCCTCTTGCCTTGTCTTAAAAATAGGATAGAGTGAGGAGCTAAGAACCAGTCACATACCTGAAATGTGGCAGAGTGCTTTCTGTGCACACATGTCCACGCTGCTTAACACACAGGGAGATTCACCAGCGGCTGTCTGATGCTCTCTCCCCACACTTCCCCTCTGTTTCCAATTCAGGAAGCTGAAGCAGGGCGCATTTTCCCACGAATGCTTTTCAAACTGTTTAAACATTACCTTGGGTAATGAAACTCAATTCTGGAAAAGGATCCTCTTGCCTTTTAAAAGCAAGATATGCAGATGTCTTGCAGGAAGGTGACTTCTACCTGCTTAAGAAGACTGTGCCCTCTGCCACATAGTAGGGGTTTCTCTCTTCCTGTCCAACACACGACCTTCCTCACAATGAAATACTGAGAGGAAGCTAAAAATTCATGGTAAGAAGTCAGTATATTGATGTATGATGGAGGGAAAATAGCCCAGGAGAGCATTTGATACACGAGAGATTAACGAATATTTTTAAAAGTGGGTCTGTTTCAGGTGACTTAGGGAGATTAATATTTTTCAAATACAGGGAGTGTTCAATAGGAAAATGATTGCATACCTGTCCTGGACATTTAATAGGACTCTAAGGGGATAGTTGGAAAACTTCTCTCCAACAAGCTATTCTTCCCTGTGGGCTCTGGCCTCTGTCCAGCCTGGGGCAGGCCTGAACTGCCTGTCCTTTCTCCAAATAACCCCACTCGTCCTTCAATTTCAGAGGTCAGTTCTTCAAGAGACCCTTTTGCTCACCTTCGAGTCTCACTCCCCCTTTTAGAGGTTCTCTTTGTTTTCTAGTAGGTTCTTGATTACAGCATTTATTACATTGTGTAAATATACCTGATTATCACCAGTCTTCTCCAGTGGGTGAAAAGCTCCAAGAATGCAGGAAACTTGCCTGGTGCGCTCATTATTTTCTTCACATGGGAGCTCAGACAGCAATACAAAATCTGCCCTTTAAAAGCAAGATAAGCAGATTTCTTGCAGAATTGTCTTCTTGCTGCTTCAGCAAGCAGAATGGTAGGGGTTCCCCCTTCCCATCCCAAACAGGATTTCACTCACTATAGATCATGAAAAAGTAAGAGAGAGCTAAAAATGCAAAGAAAGAGATTAAAGTTTTTTTTAAATTGAAGAGTAACTATGGAAAAATCAAATGGTTTCCACGTAGCCTAGAAATCACGCAGCACGCAGACACTGATTTAAGACCTTCCCAACAATAGCAAAGTGTTCTTCATTTGGGTGGCTTCATTAGGTGGCTAGAATGCAACACATCTAATTTTTCCCACCTCCCACATTTGTTGTATTTATTTTAATCCTTAAAACAGAACAAATGCAGAAACGATTAAGGACTTCCGTAACCCATTGTCACGTAACACCACACACTGCTAAGTTAAAAATTAACTTCATCCTTTACAAACCAGGGTCGGACTGGGATTGTACAAAGATTGAATAACAGAGTAGACCTCAGAGATTTCTCAGTAGTCATGCCTTTCACCAACAGGTCTGAGTCCGGAAGGGTTAAAGGCTTTGTTGAGGATTTTGCAGACACTCAGGTCTTTTGATGCTCAAGTCTAAACTGCTTTCTTCTGGGCACCTTCCAGGGAAAAATTCCAGGGTTTCATTTTATCTGTCTCACTGCAAAGGTGTGAGGTGTTGGGGCTGGCTGGGAGGTTGGGTGGAAAGAGAACAAGTTGATTTCCAAGTGCAAGGATAACTGGTTTCAAGGGTAACCGTAGGAGGAAATTCCTGGGACCAAGGAGGAGGGCAAAGGCCAGGTTAGAATAGTTTTATTTGTTCTGGGGTAAATCCAGCCTTGGATAGAATGGTAATTTGATTTTTATCATCTTTGCTTACTCAACACAGTTGCATTAAGACAGACTTTGCAGAGCCTTTCCCTATCATTACGTTAGACTGGAGCGATCATTCCAAATATTGTACTGTGCTCCATAAATACCTTTCGATAACTATTTTTTCAGACATAGTTCTATGGTTGGGTTGAGGCAGGGGTTAAAGATTATTTAGAGAAGGCTTTGCACCCCTATATTGAAACATTTGGGGACCTCCAGGTCTTTCAATCTTCAAAAACTCACCCTTCCTTTTATTGGCTTGCTCCAGTGCAAAGAACCATCTTAGCAATCAGGATATGTGGATTGGCTTGGGTTCAAAATGGTAAAATAAGCCACTTTGAAAAGGTACCTTTGATTGTTTTTTTCCAGTTACAGATTTTGTTCAGATGAGAAAACCTGGAAAAAAATACAAAGAAAAAAATTAAATCCACAGCCATTATACCACTGCCCGAAGGTCATGACTCAGTAAACGTTCATCTTGATTTTTAGGGGCTGTACGTTACTCCAGAGCATGCATATACTATCATTTAGTTGGTCCATTTCTGGGTTTTTAGTTATTTTCCAGTTTTTACATTAAAAATAATATCTTTGTATAAGTATCCTTCCATATATCTGGATTGTCTTTTTTAATTGAGGTGTAATTGACACATAATATTAGTTATTGGCGTACAACAATATGATTCAATATTTGTAAATACTGTACTGTGAAATGATCACAGTAAGTCTAGTTAATATCCATCACCACCCATAATTACAGTTTTTCTTCTTGTGATGAGAACTTTTTTGTTAAAATATTTTATTTCTTTATTTTAGAGTGACAGAGAGAGAGAGAGACTGCGTGTGTGTGTGTGTGTGTGTGTGTGTACACACGTGCGCACGAGCCAGGGGAGGGATGTGGGCGGAGGTAGAGGGAACGAATCTCAAGCAGACTCTAAGCTGAGCACAGAGCCCTATGAGGAGCTCGGTCTCAGGACACTGAGGTCATGACCTGGGCCAAAACCAAGAGTCAGGCACTGAACCGTCCGAGCCATCCAGATGCCCCAGGATGAGAACTTTTAAGATCTACCCTCTTAGCAACTTTCAAATATACATTATTAACTGTAGTTGCCGTGCCATACATTACATCAGCATGACTTATATATTTTGTAACTTTACTTCTGTATTTTGTCACCACCTTCATCCATTCCACCTACCCCCACCCCTAGAGCCTCAGGCAACCACTATTGTTTATTTGTTTTATATTCCACATATAAATGAGATCGTATGGTATTTGTTTTTCTCTGACTTATTTTACTTAGCGTAATGCCCTCAAGTTCCACCCATATTCTCACAAATGGCAAGATTTCCTTCTTTTTTATGGCTGAACATTACAGTGTGTGTGTGTGTGTGTGTGTGTGTGTGTGTGTGTGAGGGGGAGGGGCACATTTATTTATCCATTCATCCATAGATACTAGAGTTGTTTCCAAATCTTGGCTGTTGTAAATAATGCTGAAATGAACACAGAAGCGCAGGTATCTTTTCAAGTTAGTGTTTTCTTTTTCTTCAGGTAAGTACTCAGAAATGGAATTGTGAGATCATATGGTATTTCGGTTTTCAATTTTAAGAAGACTTTTTATTTTTAAGACATTCCATTATGAGAGAGAGAGAAAGAGAGAGAGCAGGGGGAAGGGGCAGCGGGGGGGAGGACTTGAACTTACGTGAACATAGGACTTGAACTTACAACCCCGAGATCAAGAGTTGTATGATCTACTGACTGAGCCAGCCAAGATCCCCTATTTTTAATTTGTTGAGGAGCCTGTTGTTTCCATGTTGTTTCCATAGTGGCAACTTATATTCCCTCCAACAGTACGCGAGGATTCCCTTTACTCCACATCTTTGCCAACACTTGTTATTTTTTGTCTTTTTGGTAATAACCCTTCCAACAGATGTGAGGGGATATGTCGTCATCGTTTTGATTTGCATTTCCCTGATGCCGAGTGATGCCATACAGTTTTTCATGTGTCTGTTGACCATCTGGATGTTTTCTTTGGAAAAATGTCTATTCAGATCCTCTGCCCATTTTAATGGGGTTACTTGAAAAACAATTCCCCTTATCAGATACGTGATTTGCCAATATTTTCTCCCTTTTGGTAGAGTGCCTTTTCATTTTGCTAAGGTTTTGTTTTGCTGTGAAGAAGCTTTTTAATTTGATGTAGTCCCACTTGTTGGTTTTGCCTTTCGTTGTCTTTGCTTTGGGTGTCCAATCCAAAGAAATCATTGCCAAGACAGATTTCAGTTTGTGATTGTCTTTTTAATTTAAGTTTCCAGCCATGGAACTTCTGGGTAGAAATACATATATTACAGCCTTCGATACCAAGCTATCCTGCAGAATAGAGGTACATGTAACTGCGAGTGCGGGTTTTCCCACCCCCTCACTGCTAGTAGGTACCAACACTCTCTTTAATCTTTGGAGAAAATAGACCACCCCTGCATCCTTTTTTTTTTTTTAAGATTTTTAAAATTTATATATTTTTAAGAGTGAAAGTGTGTGTGCAAGCAGGGGGATGGGGCAGAAGGAGAGGGAGAGAGAATTTCAAGCAGACTCCGTCCTGAGTGGAGAGCCCAATGTGGGGCCCAATCCCACAACCCTGAGATCAGACACTCAGCCAACTGAGCCACCCAGGCACTCCATCCAGTAAGCCACTTTTGCCTTTATCTCATCTTTTCTTCCTTTATTTCCAACCAACATTTCTTGTTGTGTTTCTTTTTTTAATTTAAATTTTAGTTAGTTAGTATATTTAGTTGGTGAAATATTGGCTTCTGGAGTAGAAATCAGTGATTCATTACTTACATACAACACCCAGAGCTCATCACTTAACAAGCACTCACTCTCCTTCATCCTCATCACTCACCTAGCCCCTTCCCCACCCACCTCCTTCCAGCCACCCTCACTTTGTTCTCTATGATAAGAGTCTCTTATGGTGGGTACCTGGGTGTCTCACTGGATTAAGCCTCTGCCTTCTGCTCAGGTCTAATGATCTCAGGGTCCTGGGATTGAGGCCTGCATCACATCGCATGGGGTTCTCTGCCCAGTGGGGAGCCTGCTTCCTCCTCTCTCTCTGCCTGCCTCTCTGCCTACCTGTGGTCTCTCTCTGTCAAATAAATAAATAAAATCTTTTATTTGAAAAAAAGTGTCTTATGGTTTGCTTCCCTCTCTCCTTTTTTATTTTCCCCCTTCCCCTATGTGCATCTGTTTTCTTTCCTAACTTCCACATGTGAGTGAGATCCTATGCCAGCCAACATTTCTTAACCAGCTACTGTGATTCTGGTATTGGCCTCATCCTTAAAGATATGGAGATAAAATAAATAAAATGGCAAATTTTATGTTCTGTATATTTTACCTCAAAAAAAAAATATCCATCGGTTCTGCTTCAAGGGGGAGAAACATAACGTCCTTCTCATGCGTGGGCCTCAGAGGAGTAATTTTACAGTTCAGACACCCCCTCGGTCCCCTCATCACGGTTATGTCAACAGCGTAAGCCACATTGACAGTGTGTGCTCTTGACAAAATTATATTATTATATACCCTTGATATGTGTTAAAATGGCACTTCCCCTGGGTGGTCTTGTTTAAAACCCAAACCGTCAGTCTAATCATGAGAAAGACACCAGACAAGTCCTAGCTGAGGGGCATCCTGCAAAATACCTGATCTTTTCAAAATTGCCAAGGCCATACATAACCAGGAAAGTCTGACAAATGTCACAGCCAGGTGTAGCCCAAGAAGACATGACAACTAAAGGTCATTGTGGAATCCTGGATGGGACCCTCAAATAGATTTTTTTTTAAAAGATTGTATTTATTTGACAGAGAGAAACACAACCAGAGGGGGAACACAAGCAGGGGAAGTGAGAGAGGGAGAAGCAGGCTTCCTGCTGAGCAGAAAGCCCGATGTGGGACTCGATCCCTGGTCTTCGGGATCATGACCTGAGCCGAAGGCAGTCGCTTAACCAACTGAGCCACCCAGGCACCCCTCAAATAGATTTTTTAAAAGAAGATGTTATGTGAAAACTAAGGAAGTCTGTATAAAGTATGGAATTTAGTTAATTAAAATGCATAGTAAATTTTTCTGCAAATTGAGAACTGATCTACAAAATAAAGTTTAGGAGCACCTAGGTGACTCAGTTAAACATCTGCCTTCGGCTCAGGTCATAATCCCAAGGTCCTGGGATTGAGTCCCACTTTGGGCTCCCTGCTCATGTTCTCTCTCACTGTTTCTCTCTCTCTCTCTCTCTCTCTCTCTCTCTCTCTCTCTCTCTCTCTCAAATAAATAAAATCTTTGAAATAAAAATAAAAAATAAAATCTATTTAAATTTTTCTAAAAGGGGTTAGGTAATTGAAGCAAGTTCAAAGATGGGATCGTTTACAAGGGTGTAGGTGGTGTTGGAAAAACTAACGAGGAAGGATAAGCATCTAGGAACAGATGACTTTCCGCCTAAAAAAGGCAAGAGGAGAAGATTTGGTTCTGGTAAGCCAGGCCCCGGTGAGTGCTTAGCTGTTGGAGAGAGAGACTCCTGACAGGAGCAGAGACCTTTAATAGAGAAACCCAGCCACAACCAGGCAGGAGGAGTAGAGGAACTCTAGCTCCAACTCATGCTCCATGTACCTTCTCATATGCTGCCAGTGCCTTCCTTGGGCCAAATTCAGTCAGAAGCCAGGGAGATTGGGAGCCTACCTGACGCCCCCACAAAGGTCAGCCTCCGTGGAGAAAGGTGTAGAGTGGACCTGGACAGGCCAATGGAAAGTATCCAGCCCTGGTGGCATCAAGAAATTGGGATGGTAACACCAGCTGGAGTTTGGAGCTCAAGCCAGAATTTTAGGCTAGAGCATGAATGTGGCTTCCTGCAGAATTTGGTCTTCATCCTGTAGTCCGGGACATGGCAGATCAGTTCCATGCCATGTGTCAAATCGGAATTAGTGATGGGAACATCGTGATAAGAATCTTGGGGTGTCACCATGCCCCATCACGAAGAGTGTGATATTGAATGGCGATGCCTTTGGGGGTGTCACGGGAACCCGGTGCTGAAGCATTTAAGAAATGGCCATGATCTGTTCGAACAGCAGCGGACATGGCACTAACATGAAATCAAGCCTTAGGACCGGTTTGGGTTCCTTCATGATGCTCTTGAGTGGCACCTTCGCCCACAAACACTTAGGAAGAAAGAGGCCACTAATGGTTTGCCTTGTTAATCTTGCAAATAAAACGGTCAGTAATTTTGTGACAAAAATGGGTTTATGCAGGAAGAGCCACGAATTGTAATTCGGGACAAGAAAACTCCAGCAAAACCGAACTACAACAAAACAAAGAGGAACACTCTTATAGAGGGAAGAGGGGAGTTGGGAAGGGTGTTAGAAACAAAGTCCACTGGCATCAACTACAAGTTTGAAGTATAGTGGCTTTTCTTTGGCTGAGCTGTGAACAGCTCTCATTGGCTGGGCTGTTGCTGGGCCAGGAGAAAACCTTTCTTCCTCTTGCTGGTGTGGTCTGCACTTTCAAGTTTGTTTTGGGTGCCTTCTGCGATTGGCTGAGGCGTGGTGGGGTGTGAGAGCTCCCCCTGCTGGCCGTTGGTTCCACTCCAAAGGAGGTTTCCTTTCACGAATTTTCATACATAGTTTGGGACTATGAAACTACGGGACCCCTCTTGGGACCCCATCCTTATGGCTACAAGATGATTGGATTGAGTAGAAGCCTTCTACTCAGTGGCAGCCTTCTATAGGCTGGTCAGCGTCTGATGACCTGGCCTGATGTGAGGACCTCACGGAGCAGGGACACCGCACACGGGAGAGTGACTAATGGGACCAATCGCATTGCTCCCTGGGGGAGTCTGGATGCATGATGCACAAACAGGGATGGAAACGGTGGCGTGGTGATGAACTTCAGAGAGAGAGAGAGAGGGGAGGCCACAGCCAGAACCCTTGAGACCAAGAAAGCAGTAGGAAAGCAGAAGCTCACAGTAGCAAGGAGAGCAGCAAATTCACAGCCATGGGGAAAAAGCAGAAAACTCCCTAATGGAGAAAGAAACTAAATCTTGAGTGTGGTTGGCTCCACTTCTGAGGGCAGGTGCTGGAGGGACTGTTGACCTTCAGGATGGAATAGCTAGAGACTGAGGGGGACGGTGCGCAGGGGTGGGGACTGGCGGTGCGGCTTCTGAGCACCTGTCCTTGCTTCCCAGGAATCACATCACAGACTCCTCTCACTGGAGGGGGCCTGTGTGGGTCTTTCCTTGCGAGCGATTGTGCTGGTCCCCTGCTGCTTCGAAGACGTGTCCGCAAGTGCAATCAGATCATGAGTTTTATCATTTTTGTGTAGTTGGGAATGGGGGGTTGGTAGTGGCAGGGGCCAGATCCCTTTTTCTCCTGTGCACCCGCGGGGCCCACCGTGGCAGTGGCTTAGTACTACCTGTTGAACGAAGCATCTAAGAGTGTGCCAGACTCAACCACTCAACCTTTTCTTTCTTGGCAGAAGCATCATCACCTGCTCTCTCCTGTCACAACTGGGGTCATTTTATCCCCGACCACTTTACCTGGCTGTGTTCTTTTAGCCTCCCCCCCTCCCCCGTGTTATGGCCTTCCTTTTAATCTGGGAAACTGATAAAAGGTTTTGATTAATGAGTAACTTTTTTATTAGTTTGCTTTCTTCATCTGGACATGTGAAGGGAGTTTAGGGGTGGCTAGAAGTTCGTGAGGGTGAAACAGACAGCTGTCAACTTAAAAAAATGTGATTAAGCTACTATGTTTAGGAAAGATCTTGATGGCAAGCCTTATCTAATTCTAATTTTCTTGACTTATAATTAAGATGTCAACATTTTTAATTTTAAAAAAAGCACTTTCATTTCTGTTGTTACAGTTTTTGTTAATTATTCAGTCCCCTGGTGTCCTGATAAGAATTGTGTCTCCTGAACAAGGCATTTTGTTTGGCACAGAATTTCCCTGGGAGAAAATACTGTCACGGTTTCCTGGCAACACGTTTAGAGTGTTTCTATCTGTATTAGGAAATCTATGAAAATGCTAAAATTGGGGGCATCCACTGGCCTTTATTATGCTACTTGCCTGATGAGATACACTGCCCTTAGGAAGAAAATGAGATATTGAAAAACCCAGCAGAGACTGCGGTGCATATTTTTCTCTCCTCACTCCTGCTTCGAACATAGTAGGGACTAATTAGCCAAGTGTTTTAAAAATCAAAGAAAGCAATCCCTAGACACAAACCAAAGTGGATGGAAGGGGAAGGAAATAACCACCTGAGATCTTGAAAGGAGGGCGGAAAAGGGAGTAATGGTTTTCTTGAACCATTTTGAATATTGCCTCCAGGCCCCCAAATGCTCACTGGTGTTTTTATACCCATTTGTTTAATAAAACAAAACAAGCCATCAAGTTCAGTCTTGCTTTTTAATGCTGTTTATTTGGTATGCATGCCTGCTGGAGAAATGCCCTCTCAAGGACGTTTTGATTTTCTAAATGGCAAAATCTTTGTTCCCATAGGGTTTTATGGGAAACAGCCCACCAAAGCAAGGGCTTCTCGGTAGAAGGGAGAAGGAATGGTGGTGATTAAGAAGGTTCCTTGGGTAGAACGTTGAGAGCTGAAAAGCCAGGATTTATTTGGTGGAGAAAGAACTTAGGTGAACATGGGTTTTTTTGCAGTCCAAAAAAAAAAAAAAAAAAAATCGGCCTCTCAAAAGGTGATTTACAAAGTGGTCATGAAATATACATCAAAGATTTTGTTGAAAGCATGACAAGTGAAAAGTGGCTCTGTTAGAAGGTGGGTTTTGGGGACTTTCCCCCCCTTTCTGAATTTTTATCTTTTGATGATTTTCAGCTAGGAAGATATCAAATATTTTGAAGTTAATTTTTGTACTTTTCAACTCTTTTTTAAGGAATTTTTTTACTCTTTTCTTTTTAAAAAAGATTTTATTTATTTATTTGAGAGAGAGTGAGAGCTAAAGGAAGAAGCAGGCTCCCCTCTGAGCAGGGAACCCGATGTGGGACTTGATCCCAGGACCCTGAGATCCTGACTTGAGCTGAAGGCAGATGCTTACCTGACTGAGCCACCTGAGCATCCTCAAGTAGTGGTCTCAAAATCTTTTATTTTTAACTTTTCGGCTTGATGTAATTTCTGATTTTTGAAAATCAGCAAAAATACTACCAAAAAATTCCTGTGTGCTCTTGACCCATAGTTTCCTAATGTTAACGCGCTGTGTGTGTGTGTGTGTGTGTGTGTGTGTGTGTGTGCGTTTTTACCACAGCACAGGAAATAGTATGCAATCTGTGGACCTTGTTCCATTCTTGAAGTTCTTTAGTCTTTCTTTGCATTTCCTCACCTTGACTTCTGAAGAGGTCAGAGCCATTATTTTGTATAATGTCAATTTGGTTTGTTTAGTGTTTCCTCATGATGACACTTGGATCTGTATTTTGGGCCGGGTGGGGGAGGACACCACAGGCAAGATAGTGCATCCTTCCTACTGCATCATGTCAAGAGGCACAAAATGCTGATTTAGTCCATTGCCAATAATTTTATTTTATTTCTGTTAAGATTTTATTTATTTATTAGAGAGAGTTCATGAGAGAGAGAGAGAGAGAGGACAGGGGCAGAGGGAGAGGGAAAAGCAGACTCCCTGCTGAGCAGGGAGCCTGATGTGGGGCTCAGTCTCAGGACCCTGGGATCATGACCTGAGCTAAAGGCCGACACTAACCGGCTGAGCCACCCAGGTGCCCTCGGCATATTATTATCATCCATGAATTTTGTCATCCATTAGAGACATTATCCTTTAAAAAGTCATCAGCCAATTTGATAACAGAATGAAAGCATCTAATTATTCTAACTTTGGATTTCTTTCATCTCTAATGAGGTTGAATATTTTTCTTCTGTTTAGCAGATACCTGTATTACCCTTTTTGTGAATGGTCTGGTCAGACACTTTACTTTTTCCACTGTGATTTTAGTGGGCGAATTTTTCCTACTGACTTTGGATGGTCTTTTTTCTTTTTTCTTTTTTCTTTTTCTTTTTTTTTAGTTTATCCATGGTGCATCAATATCTTCCACTGTGCATCAGTTAACATAATCTCACAACCTATATGTGACTAATACTTCCTTGTAGAGAGAAAACTTGGGCGTCTGAGGAGGAGAAGGGAGTTACAGAGGAAGTACGAACTTCCCTCTAGGGATCTGCAGGCTTGGATAAGTCACGCTGGGTTTCCTTGCTCTTCTACCTGTTACTTCCAGGTCCAGAAAGCCCATCATTCCCATCCTTTGAAATGCTTGTGATATTTCACCAGCCCTTGGGCAAGGGTTAGGAAAAGCTTACAGTCCCTGGCAACTCTGGGCAAGGAAGGCTGTAGCTGAGAGGGTGTTAGCCCCGTATTATGATGATGTGGTAGGGAGGCAGAAAATGAATTACTTTAGTCGTATACTGCAGAGAGTGACAGAAAATTCTCAGTCCTCCCAGCCTTGGGTCTCCCCCTTATCGGTGCTTCCCAAGGAGGCTCCTGGGCTGCTTCCTTGCCATGCTTGGTTATTACATCACCCATGTCCTCAAAGGAAAGGATTACTATCCCCAACATTTTATTCAGTAGCATATTTCTGATAACCATCACTTTTGGAAAGGAGAGACTAATGTCCATTGATCACTTACTTTTGCCTCCATCTAACCCCATCTAATGCCTCAGTCATATTTTTATTGTCCAAAAATTTTTTTTTCTTTTAGATTTTATTTATGTATTTGACAGAGGGAGATCACAAGTAGGCAGAGAGGCAGGCAGAGAGAGAGGAGGAAGCAGGCTCCCTGAAGAGCAGAGAGCCCAATGCGGGCCTCGATCCCAGGACCCTGAGATCATGACCTGAGCCAAAGGCAGAGGCTTTAACCCACTGAGCCACCCAGGCGCCCTCTTGTCCAGAAATTTTGACCCTCATGGAATTATCTGAATTTTCGACCCCTGATTTCTTCATGCTTGCCTCCTTAGTACCATTGTAGGGATAGAAATAGGACTTCCCACACTTACCTGGAGTACTTCCTGGTGCAGGCAGGTGTATCTGCATAGATCATGGACTTATTTAAACTCTAAGAAGGTACTTATTTAATCTTTAAAAGTTGGTACTAAATATACATTTACCTTGCAGCCCACGATTACGCTCCTGTGAATTTATCCCAGAGATATGAAAACTTATTGACACAAAAATGTGTACAAGTTTGCTTGTACAGCTTTGTTTGTAGAAGCCCAAACCCAGAAATAAGCAAACTCTCCCCACTAGATGAATGGCTAAATAAATTGTGATACATCTATACCATGAAATACTACTCAGCACTGAAAAAGAACAGATTAGAGGCCTCTGGGTGGCTCAGTTGGTTAAGCATCTGCCTTCAGCTCAGGTCATGATCCTGGAGTCCTGAGATCGAACCCCGTGTTGGGCTCCCTGCTCAAAGGAGAGCCTGTTTCTCCCTCTCCCCCTGCTGCTTCCCATGCTTGTGCTCTCTCTCTCTCTGTCAAGTAAATAAATAAAATATTTTAAAAAAAGAGAATAGATTATTGATATACCCAACAATTTGGATAAATCTCAAGGCATTTTGTTGCATGAAAAATCCAATCTCAAAAGATCACCTACTGTATAATTCCATTTATATACAACATTCTTGAAATGACAGAATTATGAAAACGGAAGACAGATTGGTGGTTAAGGATGGAGGGTGACAATAATAAGATTGTACAGGGGGACCTTTGTGATTTGTACCTTGATGGCTGTGGTGGTCACATGGGCCTAGTGAGTCCACACAAGTGTAATAAAATGGCACAGAAACGTATACACACATCGTCCCAACCCAGTGTCAGATTCCTGGAGCTGATATTGTGCTATAATTATGGAAGATGAAACCATTGGGAGAAAATGCATGAAGGGTGTGTGGACATCTCTGCCGCACCTTTGCAAGCACTTATGAATCTACAGTTATTTCAAAAATAATTTCTTTTTAAAAATTAGTACTACTGCATTGTAAAAATTGGTCCTGCCATGCTTCCCACGTCTTTTACTGAAGGCACTCTTCGCACCCTGCGGGAAACCCAGGAAATAGAAAGCAGCATTGGGGAGATTTTCCTGAGTTTGAGCCAGCCGTGCTGCTGCATCTGTTTTTAGAGCTGCATGGCTGGGTTGTTACCCTGCCCTTGACCCCAGCTTCCTGACTGGGGAGAGCAGGGAGAAATATTTGGGGGTCCGAAAGCACGTCTATCCGTAACTTTATTTCAACTTGCTTGCTTTATAGCTGCAGGGTTTTTGCTTTAAAATTTGTTGTTGGTTTTTGTTCTGTGAAGCCACCTCCAGTGGGTGTTGCCGGGAGGTCAAATGCACCCATGGCCTCTTCCTTCTCTCCTCCAGTTGTTTTTTCTCTCAATCTGTAAACATGCTGAAAATGTTCAATTTCCTCTTTATATACCACAGAACATCTGCCCTCAGCCCGTGTCCCTAGCAGCTACCATTCCTGCCTTTCTTGAACCACGAACATCTCCGAAGAGTCACCTGAGGTCTGTCCTCCTATCTGCTTCCTCGGCCATGTTTTCCTGCAGGGTGGCCTCAGCTGATACAGTAAAAACTACAGTGAAATCAAACCAGGAGAGACTACTTAGCAGAAGATGTAATTTTTGAGATTTCCTTTGGCCCTTTCATTGGGAACAGCTAATTTTAAATTAAAAATTGGAAAATGGAAGCTCCTTTGAATACACATAAAAAGTAAAGCAGCTTCTTCTTTATTTCAACTATGTTCCAACGGGGCCATGGCTGAAGTTATGGCCAGGGGAGCTGAGTGGAAGCACAAATTCATGTTTTCATGGCTGCCTGTTCTGGTTTCAAGGTCAACCACAAGATCAACAAGCCATTCCCCAAGTGGTAAACCCACTGTGTCTGTTTGGTAGATGGATGCCCTTCTCCCACAGGTGGTTTTCATCACCAGAAAGTGTTTATGAAATATCTAACTGTAAAAGGTTTCTTTCACCTATGTTCTACAAAGGGAAAAACTTAATAATGACATCCAAAGGAGATCTTGAAAATAATTAAAATTCCATATACTTCTAGACATAGAAATGCAAAGAAAAGAACAAATTTTATTTTTTATTTCTTTAAAGATTCTATTTATTTGACAGAGAGAGACACAGTGAGAGAGTGAACACAAGCAGGGGAGGAGAAGCAGGCTTCCCGCTGAGCAGGGAGCCCAATTAGGGGCTTGATCCCAGGACTCTGGGATCATGAACTGAGCCAAAGGCAGTCACTTAACCAACTGAGCCACCACCCAGGTGCCCAAAAAGGGAACAAATTTTAAAAATGATATCTGTAATATAACCCAAATTTCAAAAACTGCATAAGCATATATTTGAATGTATTTTTTAAAAGGATCTGGAGTAAAGAACCAAATGTTACCAGTGGTTCTTTCTGAATATCTTTAAGTATTTCTTTAATCATGCTTTTTATTTTGTTCATACTTTTATTTTCTGCATATTTTATACAATAAAAAGATAATGGTTTTATGTTTAGAGAAAATTAAACCATTTTCATTTTATCGAAAAAAAATTTCCCCTGAGGATGTTCTGTAGTTTTGAGGAATTTTAGTTCCTAAGATTACTACGGTTGTTTCGCATAAAACTTTTTTTTAATTACCATGTACATCTCTGCAACAAAGTTCCGAATATCAGCAGTTCTGCTTGTGTTCCTACCTTGAGGGGATATTTATTATACCTCTGGAAGTACTCCAAAACTTTCTTGAAGCAAAATGGCTCCCTCCACGTCTGCATAAAGACCCCACACGAAATCACAATACACCTTTTCCTGTTCTGTCCAAACAAACACATGAAATGCCTGGAGCTTAAAACACATAATGTTCTTCTACACTCACAGGAATTTCTTAATGCATGGAAAGAGTTTGGCTCAGAAAAGATTCCTCCCTTACTTGGTCAAAGTTGTTTTACCCAGAAAGTCTTAAGAAAAGCAGAAGCTGCGGTTACCACCCGCCTTGAGATGATTTTTGGCAAGTAGTTTTTGCTGTTTCTTTAAAAGTTCTTTGGGAAGATTTCTTTTTATTGTTGTAGATGCAAACAGCTGTGAGTGGTTTTCTTTCTCAAGTCACCTGAGAGCAGTATACTTTGTGTGGCAGCTTGGTTCCTCTTAATCTGATGACAGTGTTTAATATGAAGGGACCCTGAAGTAGGATTCATTGTAGGGAAGGGACACCACAGCCACTGTTGCCCATTATTTGGTATGCTTGATGATAATTGAGTACTATAAGAATTTGTCAGTTTTCATTTTAAAATAAAGCATAATTACTAATTTCAAAAACTAAATGAGTGGATATTTTCTTTCTAAAAGTAATGAAATTCCTTACTTCCCTAAAGCAATGTAAAATAATTTTTACATAATACTAACTTTACTATAATTTTATTTGGAGTTGTATTTAATCTATGGGCTAATGTGGAGATAATTAACATCTTCATAATAAAGAGTCTTCTACTCCCTGAACGTGTTAGGACTGGCCGTTTATTTAAGTCTTTTTAAAATACCTTTCAGTAGAGTTTTATAATTATCTCCATAAAATTTTGCACCTCTTTTGCTAAATGTATTCCTAGATACTCTATGTTTTTGTTACTACAAGAACAATATTTTGAAATTGATTTTCTGCTGGCATGTTGAAATGCAGTTGAATTTTGTGTGTTGATTTCGCAAACTTTCCAAACTTCTATTAATTCTAACAAACTGTCTCTCATTTCTTTATGTTTTCTATGATAATAGTCAAAAAGCAGATTTTTTGTCTTTATTTTCAATTCTTATTCCTTTCATGTCTTTTTTTTTTCTACCTTATTGCACAGACAAGGACCTCTAGTATTACGTTGAGTACAAGTGGTGATGGCCCACTTTCTTGTCTTGTTCTTGGCTCTAAAGGAATGGTTTTAACATTTCACCATAAAGTATTATATTCAATGTAGTTTTCCCCTCCCTTTTGTTTGCCAAGTGATATACTCATGAATTATGGCTAAATTGCACTGACTCTTTTTTTCGGTATCTAATAAGAGGGTCATAGCTGGTTTTCTTTTTTTAAATCCTCCTTTAATCTTATAAAAGGTAAGTTAAAAGAGATTTTTCGGGTTGCCTGGGTGGCTCAGGTGTTAGGTGTCTGCCTTTGGCTTAGGTCATGATTCCCCAGTCTCAGAATCAAGCCCTGGGTTGGGCTCCCTGCTCGGCAGGAAGCCTGCTTCTCCCTCTCTCACTTCCCCTACTTGTGTTCCCTCTCTAGCTGTGTTTCTCTCATCAAATAAATAAATAAAATCTTTAAAAAAAAAAAAGATTTTCTTTGTTGAACCAAACTTCTATTTATGAAATATACTCAGTCTTTGTCATGATATAATCTATAGCAACTTACTGCTTGTAGCAGATGTGATAAAAATACTATCTGGTAGACTTTTTAGAGGAGTGCATTTTAAAGGCATCTACCTCCAGCCCCTTCTCCCACCTTTTTTAGCTTTATTGGGTGACGTTTTTCGTAAGCACAGAAAAGCACTGGACAACTTAATGACGCAGTCATCTTTATGTGTCTATGAACATTGGATACACATCATAAAATTTGCTTAATTATGTAAATATCCTCAAACATAAAAAAACGAGTGTTGCTCAGCTAAGAATCCAAACTGGATGTCCTTTTAATAAATAGTTTCTTTTTTTTCTTTCTGCAATGTGTTTCTGAACGAATATTTGAACCCTGAAGTGCATAGCCATTTATGAATGCACATTGGAAATACATGAGGCACGGGCCCTTGGCTTCCTCCTCCCTCCGCTCAGCTGCTGTTTGCAGGGTGCTGGGAGCTGCAAAGTCTCCACCCACGAACACCGCAGGGTCCCTCAGAGTGCTGCCTGAGGGAACCAACCCCAACTCAGAGTGACCAAATATTAAATCACAGTGTTGTGCCAAGGAATTGGCACATTTGCATGTAGGGACCTTTCTAAAACACCCACACTTCAAAGGAAAATGACAGTGTGTGTGCTTTCTTCCTTGAAGAGTCACAGAATTAAAATTGAAAATATATCCTCAGTATGCTGATTTTCTTGGGAGGTAGAAGTACCGTATCATGAAATCAAAGTATCCTTGGCTTTGGCTCTGTAAATCTTTTTCTTTTCTTCTCTTTCTGTGTGTTCCATGGGAGAAAGCGTAGTGAAGGGACCAAGATGGCACCTTGCTTTTTAGACTTCCAAACCGTGTCACCTTGGGCGTATGACCTAAGCTCTACTACCTTGTTCTCCTTATGTGTGAAATGGGGGAAATAACCACATAGACCTCCTGGCGTTCTGAGATGTGAATAAGGTCAGCACTGGGAGTGTCGATGTCATGTTGCGTCTGGCATCAGCGAGCCTTCACTCTCTATCCCAGGGATGCTGCTACAGTGGCTCCTGCTAGCCCTAATGCCCCTACTGCCATTTCCCCCCAACAAGTCTTCTCTGCAGTAGATCTCTTCAGGAGGAGTGTTGGGCCACACAGGTCCTCAAATTTACTTTCTGTGCCACTTCAGAATGGCTTCTACCCTAAAATTTGGGCCAAATGTGCTTTAAGTTGTCTTGAAGTATATTTAGTTTTGTATTTGTGCCTGCTCATGTTTGTAGTATCTAATCCGTGGCCATAAAAATGCTTTTCCAGGTCCTGCTCCCCCTCCTCCGAACTTAAGGAGTTATGGAAAGTGTACCAGGGAGTGTTTTTTGCTTTAAGATAATAATATCAGGGCGCCTGGGTGGCTCAGTGGGTTAAAGCCTCTGCCTTCAGCTCAGGTCATGATCTCAGGGTCCTGGGATCGAGGCCCGCATCGGGCTCTTTGCTCTGCAGGGAGCCTACTTCCTCCTCTCTCTCTGCCTGCCTCTCTGCCTACTTGTGATCTCTCTGTCAGATAAATACATAAAATATTTTTTTAAAAAAGATAATAATATCAATGCTCAGCCAAATACACGAAGCACCTAACAGCATGCCAGACCCTGGGCAGTACCCTGGGCACTCAGCAATGGATCTGCATGGCTTTCGCCGCTCTTGAAGGGCTCTCAGTCTATCTGGGAGACAGGTGAATCGTTAAACATAACATGGGGTGGGAAAGGACATATCTCAAAGATGATCATGGTTCAGTTAGACAAGATCTTCCTTTCTCAGATTCTTCCTTGTTCCTCCTAAGAAAACTCTAATGAACATTTTGAAAGAAGTTTCTTCTAATATTTCCGATGAACTCATGAAGAGGATGCAAAACTAACCAAATCTTGAATTAGGACAGCTGGCAGTCTCAGATTTTAGACAACAGTAAATGTGATGTCATATGGAAAAATATTCTTGGAGATTTTTTTATTACAGTATATGATGTATAGATTTCATGCTTAAGACGAGAGTATCATAACTTAAGATAATTTAAAAGTGGGAAAAGACATTGTGTGCACGAGTAATATGGTAAACCTCTGAGCATGTGGGAGTCAAGACTCCTCTCAGTTCCTGGCCCAACCCCTGACCCAGGAGAGCATTAACTATTTTAGGGCAGAAGCCATTCTGAAAATCATTTTGGAAGGATTAGACTGTGCAAATCTACTGCTGTTGTGGGGAGTGGAGGTGGAAAGGCTGATGAGCTCTGGCTTCTCCGAATCCTCCCAGCACCGGCCTTTGATGGACCCACCACCCGCCTCATCCATGTACTGGCCCGGGAGCCTCATTCTGAGACAAGACTTGAGAGAAAGGACTTGCTGGATTTTGAAGAATGAAGAAGATTTGGATTTTCAGAGGAGACGGAGAGAACATTCCAGAAGGATGGAACCATGGATCAATGTGGGAATGAATGTGCTATGTGGAAGGAACAGTTAGGAAACAAGACCTACAAAAACAGGGGAGAAAGGTGAGCATGAATTTGGTTCTTTGGCTCCTCAATCTGTTCTTGAATGCCAGGCTGAGGACCCGGGGGGCTTCACATTAAACAGGAGGAAGGATGAAGAAGGCAGATGATGACAAGGTTAATTGGGAGGCTGAAATGTGAGAGACAGGTGGGGGACCACTGGAGGCAGTGGCTGAAATGTTTTCCCTGGATTCTTGTAATAACTGGAGAAGGGAGACATTGGGATAAGTCAGAGGCACCAAAACCAAAGGACAGAACATTTTTTTTTCCTTATTACATGATCAGTGTGTGTTTACTGTGGAAACTATAAATAGTTCAAAAGCTTGAAATGAAATAGTCGATCTCTACCCAGATCACCCAGAGATATTTGCTGTTACTATTTTGAGGTATAACTTTCTAGACATTTTTCCTGTGTGTGTGTGTATCTTTTAAAAAATACAGTTTACAAAAAAAATTACTATTTTCTGATCTGTTTCCAGTTGGCATATCTAGAACTTTGCCCACATCAACAGATATTTGTCCACAATATTCTAATAACTACATAATATTCCATTTTCTGTTATTTGTCTTGGTTTATTTTGCGAATTAAGATCATTTCCATTTTTTTTCTGCTAACGTAAACACTATAATAGGTGCCTAGTGCACATCCTTATTGATTTGACTGAGATATTCTGAATGGATTTGCAGGACTTAGACATGGATACCTTCTTTGCTTTTTGTATCCAAAGATAACTCAGCATTCTGAGCCTAAAGAATTTGAAGCATAATGACTATATTATTGACATAAATGAGAAAATATGGAAAAAGGAAGAATTGCAGTTGTGAAAGAAAGACGCAGTAGTTCAGCCAAGAAGTTTTTTTTTTTTTTGCTATAGGTCACAGTGAGCCCTATAATAGTTGCTTAAAATTTTTATTTTTCTCATATAACAATAAGTCCAGGGTTGGTGAATGGCAACATGTGTTTAGCTGCCTCCTGATATCATCAGGGACTCGTGCTGTTTCTAGTAGCTCCTCTGTCTTTATTTAGCTTGTTGGCCTCTTGCCTCATGATGCTAAGATGGCTGTTGTTGCTCCTGGAATCTAGCCATGTTCAAGTTAGGAAGAAGGTAGAAGTAATGAGAGCTGTCTCTATCATTCTTATAAGGAAAACAGAAGCTCCTCCCCATCTCCTTACTTCTCACTGGCTGGAGTGGGCCATGTGGCCACCCCTAATTGCAAGTAAGTTTGAGAAAGGAGAAAGGAGAATTGTCCAGATTGACTTGCCCTATTGCCTGAGGTTCAGCATGAGTTCGGATTCTGCTAACACGCACCATCTAGTAAGGAATTCATGATGTCTCTGATGCTGTGCTTTGAAAAGCTGAGTTAGTAGAACACTCAGGAAGTATTGCTGGGGGCAGCAAAGAACCCTGGTTTCCAGGCCGAGGCCACACGGTGGAAGAGAAGATCAGAAAGATCATTGCATAACCACAGAAGGAACCACAGTTGGCAAGTCAGACACACAGGCCCAAGTTAAACAGCTGGTTATTCAGTTTGAAGGAGCCAACTGTGAGAAGTGGGAAGAACACGTTTGTTACATTTTACGTAGGTGGCTTGATTTTATCTTAATGATACATGAGTCATTCTCCAAATATTGCTGAGCTGGGCACTGGGGACACAGTGGTGAATAAGTTAGGCAAAGCCGGGGCACTTCTGAGAACACAGACTAGTGAAGGAGGCACAATACCAACTAGGGAAGCAGATCATGTCATGTAGAAATCGTACCGTGAGGACACCTAGAGCTGGATGAGGGGAGAAGTGCGCCTCCCACACCCCACCTTACTGCTGAGGACACTGAGGCAGGCGGGCCCGTGTCCACAGTGACCAGGTGGTATTTAGCAGTGCCTGGACCCTAATCCAGATCGGGCTGGGCTCCCTTTTTGCCGTGACTTCCTGGGCTCCTCTTTCCTGGGTGTCATATCACCCAAGGCCAAGTGCAGTTGTAGAAACAAGAGGAGTGCATTCCCTGCCATGAGCTGCCTGGATGCACCAGCACCAATTTACGGGCAGGAGGCAGACACGGTTCAGGGATCCCAGTCTCCAGACTCCAGCTACTTGGGTTTGAACTGCTAGGTGCACACACTTGGGTGAGTTATCCTCCGTGCAGCCAAATTTAGTGCCTCGCTATGCAGAGCACCTGAAACAATGCAGGTAACGGGCACACAGGCAGCTCTTAATACACGCTCACTATGCATATCGTCACTTGTGGTGGCTTCCAGAGAATCTTGGCACCCTTCGATGTCATGCTTACAATGCAGAGCGAGCCTCAGAAAGACATCCTTTTTTTTTTCTCCATGTGAGAGACCTCACAGTCACAAATTCATAAACTGCAGATAGCCTGCTGGCATGGTGAGGGATCGTGTTCTCCCGATGGCACATTTCTGAAGCACAGCATGTTCAAAATTTTATCTTCCTGCTTGACATGCTTTTGCAGACGGCACAATATGGAACTGGTCAGACTCCTAATTGTGACGGTGGTCCAGAGCCAGAATCCAATCATCCCGTTGACAAAGAACTTGGTACAGGGAACGGTGACCAGCTGTTCCCCATCTTCAGTGAGCAGAGAGTAAAGAGGAAATGGGTTTAAGCTGCGTGAAGGATTTGGGTTATTTATGGTGGAATTTCCTGACAGTGAAGGTTGCTGAACATTAGAGCCGGATTAGAGAGAGGAGCTGGAGGCTTCCCGTCTGTGGAGATTCTGCAGACGTGTTCTTGTGTGTGTGACCGCTGCTGACGGAGCCTTCCAGCTGTGCTCTCCGTCCTGTCTCTCCTCTTCTACCCGTGTGGTGCTCATAGCCAAGCGGCCCCTCTCTGCAACATGACGGAGCAGGAGGCTGGTCTGCAGAGAAGATAAGGGGCTCCTGGGTAGCCTATCTTTGGCATTCTGGGTGAGGACACTTAAACACAAATTGGGTTAGTTCCCCTCGCACTGAGAAGCCCGGCTGGGCCAGGTGAGGGGCAGGATGGCAACATGAAGGACTCACGGCAGCCCTTTATGAGGATGGGCGATTCTCCTCACAAGGCCCGAGAATCTTGTTGCCAGCCTCCGATTCTGAAAGTTGAACAAAATGGAGGGAGGTTGAACATTCAGACCACTAATTTTTTTTAAGATTTTTAAAATTGTAAGAGAGACACCGAGACACAGAGAGACACAGTGAAGAGAGGGAACACAAGCAGGAGGAGGGAGAGAGGGAGAGGCAGGCTTCCCACCAAGCTGGGAGCCCGATGCAGGACTCGATCTCTGGACCCTGGGATCCTTACCCGAGCCGAAGGCAGACATTTAACGACTGAGACACCCAGGCACCCCTGACCACTAATTTTTTAAAAGCCAGTTACATGTGGGCTAAGTGAGCATATCTCTGGGCCATAACTCCGAGTGCAGGGCACAAGGAGGAGGATGAGAAGCTCTCCAACTTTAAATATGACCTTGAGGCCGCAGAATTTCTTCTTTAGAATGAGAACCTCTGTATTCGTGGTTTGAGCCCGAAGAATTACTGTTTTGTAGAACAATAATTATCAAATATTGTCAATCTTGTATGCTTTGATCTAAAAGGAATCATCCACCACTTAACAAAATAATATTCAATATAAACTGTATTTTCTCCAGTAGCATCAAGAATCTCAGCCTCCTTTGAGACTAGGAGAATACCCCAGAGTCCTGTGTTGTTTCCTAGCTAATCAGGCTCTGACAGATGAAGATGACCTCGGCAGTCACATGGACAACCTCCGCATCCCATGATCCTAGGCAGTGTATGTAGAGATCCTGCCCGTCCCAGGACTGATGGCTTTACCATTGTGGAAGCTCGCTCTCTCTCTCTTTTTGACTCCATTCACATTTTATTTGTTTTTCTTTCTTTTTTTATAATAATTTATTTTATTACTTCAGTGTTCCAAGATTCATTTTTTATGCCCCACATCCAGTGCTCCATGCAGTACGTGCCCTCCTTAATACCCATCACCTCCCTCCCTTGCAAAACCTTCAGTTTGTTTCTCAGAGTCCACAGTGTCTCATGCTTCATCTCCCTCTCTGATTTACCCCAGTTCACATTTCCTTTCCTTCTCCCACTGTCCTCCATGTTACTCCTTATGCTCCACAAGTAAATGAAACCATGTGATATTTGACTTTCTCTGCTTGGCTTATTTCACTCAGCATAATCTCCTCCAATCCAGTCCATGTTGCTACAAAAGTTGGGTATTCATCCTTTCTGATGGAGGCGTAGTATTCCATTGTATATATGGACCACATCTTCTTTATCCATTCGTCTGTTGAAGGGCATCATGGCTCTTTCCACAGTTTGGCGATTGTGGCCATTGCTGCGATGAACATCGGGGTATGAAAGGGGAACCCTCTTCCACTGTTGGTGGGAATGCAAGCTGGTGCAGCCACTTTGGAAAACAGTGTGGAGATTTCTTTAAAAATTAAAAATAGACTGCGCCTGGGTGGCTCAGTTGGTTGGGTGACTGCCTTCGGCTCAGGTCATGATCCCAGAGACCCAGGATTGAGCCCCGCATCGGGCTCCCTGCTCAGCGGGAAGCCTGCTTCTTCCTCTCTCGCTCCCCCTGCTTGTGTTCCCTCTCTGGCTGTGTTTCTCTCTGTCAAATAAAAAAATAAAAAAATAAAAATAAAAATAGAGCTACCCTGTGACCCTGCAATTGCACTACTGGGTATTTGCCCCAAAGATAGATGTTGTAGAAGCTCTCTTAACAGTAGTATAGGCATTTGTGGAAATTTCCTGAAAAGACCATCCTTCTCTTCTCCTCCCATCTTCCACTTACTTACAGGCTGCCCTACAAATACAATTAGTTTAAAAGCAGTAGGACATCCCTGAGAATAGAACAATTGTTATCCACAGGCAGGCGGAGAGATTTCCACTCCAAAGCAGGGGGAGTTCAGTTGCAGCCAGGATCTAGGATCCACAGTGGTTCAGATGGAAATCAGATCGCTTACTGATAGGGCCGTGGTCTTAAACAAAATGTGTACCAAAGAGAGACGTGGCTGGAAGACGTAATGGAACTCAGGAGGGAATGGTCCCCCTCTGATGCCATGTGTTCCCCGCAGCCCCCAGCCAGACTCCTGGAAGTGGGGGGTACATGTCTGAACCCTTGGTTGTGTGCGAGCAGAGAGACAGGCATGAGAGGCACACTGTGCTTTCCTCTCTCCTGCCTTCCCATGTGTCCCAGAACTCAAACTCCGATGGAAGGATATCTTGAGGCAGTCCGAGAGCCCTCTCGATAAATAGGGTGACACGTTTCTTCTTCTCTTTTTAATTAACCATTTAAGATTTAGCCTGTATTGATTTATAAATATCAACCTCTCTGTGTATTTTCTTCATAGTGTAAAAAAATCTATTTTTACCACATGTAGAATGCACTCTTGTTCTCATAATTAAAGGGTTTCCCCTCAATTCCTTTACACTCAGAATCAGCAAATGAACAGAAATCATACTAAAGAGAAGAGAGGGAGGAAAAACTGGAATCAGAGACTTACAAAAACAGAACTCTGCTCTAAAATGACTTTCCAGAAGCCATTTTTCAGAGTACCAGTGAAATCAATCATCGGAGGAATGTTTTGAAGGAAGAAAGGGCCCTATAAAATGACTAGCATATTTTCTTCATGTGACCTAAAAAAAAAAGTATACTTCGTTCCTCACCGCACCAGTGGAGAAGAGTTTGACAGTCATACTAACACTGAGACACTGTGACAATGCATGCCGTTCTCCAACTGCCTCTTTAGGTCTTCTGCGTTTTCTGCAGCTGGCTTGGAAAGCCCAGAGAAGATGTGTGGGGGGCTGAGGTGCCGAGCCCTGAGCTCTCCTAGGAAGTACCGGCCCCTCCGATACCAGCACCCCTTCTCTTATCTGAGGGCAAAGAATCCAGTGCCTGCTATGTTCGCCCGGGGATGGTCGTGTCTTTTTTTTTTTTTTTTTTTTAAGATTTTATTTATTTGACAGACAAAAGCACAGCCAGAGAGGGAACACAAGCAGCGGGAGTGAGAGAGAGAGAAGCAGGCTTCCCGCCGAGCAGGGAGCCCAATGTGGGACTCGATCCCGGGTCTCCGGGATCATGACCTGAGCCGAAGGCAGCCGCCCAACCAACTGAGCCACCCAGGTGCCCCATCGGGGATGGTCATGTCTTAGCAGCTTTGTGCTTCACGTTTCAGACTGATAACATGAAAAGGCACTAAAAGTCAAAGAAGATGAATATGGAACTTCCTAAGTGAATGAATGAAAGGAAGGAAGAGAAGGGAGAAAAATAGTGATACATTGGGGCACCCAGGTGGCTCAGTGAGTTAAACATCTGCCTTGGGCTCAGGTCATGATCTCAGGGTCCTGGGGTCAAGTCTGATGCTGGGCTCCCTGCCCAGTGGGTGTCTGCTTCTCCCTCTCCTCCCCGTTCACTGTCTCTCAAAAAAATAAAATCTTGGGCACCTGGGTGGCTCAGTAGGTTAAAGCCTCTGCTTTCAGCTCAGGTCATGATCCCAGGATCCTGGGATCGAGGCCTGCATCGGGCTCTCTGCTCAGCAGGGAGCCTGCTTCCTCCGCTCTCTCTGCCTGCCTCTCTGCCTACTTGTGATCTCTCTCTCTCTTTGTCAAATAAATAAATAAAATCTTAAAAAAAAAAATCTTAAAAAAAAAAAGAATAGTAACACATCAATTTTAAAACTGTATCCTCACCACCAGTGACCAGGGGTGCATGAACCCAGTGCCTAGCCATGGTTGCTGAATGCCTGGCGGGGTGAGCGGTCATCACCATTGTCTACGGCTGATGTTGACTCAGCACTTTCTACATGGCACGCACTGTTCTGAACACTCCGTGCACATTGATGGGGTTCATTTACGCAACTCTGAAAGGTTGATGTTTTAGTTCCTAGAGTTGCAGTCTAGGGTGCACAGCCAGGGCCACCCCACTGGTGGGGGGCAGGGTAAGGAGAAACACCCCAGTGCTGAGCCATGGTGCTGCTCTCCCTCTTCTGATCAGGGTGCCAAAGGCCATTTGGTTATTTCAAAACAGTGCATGCATTTTGTGAACATGTTGCTCTAAACTTTCTTCTGTAAAGGTCCCTTTGGAATCTCCAGGAATGAGACCTTTTTTACCAATGGAAATCAGGGAGTTTTCTCTTAAACCCGCCAAGAGTCTAAAGGGAAAAGGGAGGAGAACCTGGTGGCTTTTATCTTTCTAACAGAGAGAAGGGGAAATATATCCCTGCCGGCTCTCAGTGGATGCTGTTCCTGTTTCAAGGTCCCGTGTTTCAGATCCTTCTCTGGGGGTCAGACTCTGGGGAAGAGCGGCCAAGGGACCTGGGCTACGGCTCTGCCAGGGCAGAAGGCTTGATGCCAGGAGAACATGGGAGAGAAAGGAGCGAGTTAGGGGCTAATGTGACTACTTTGTGATAACCTTTGACATGGCCTGTTATGGAAGGTCTTCCCAGTCCATGATCCAGAATAGGCTTCTCCTTACCACGAGCCACAGAGGTTTCACGGCTACAGGGAATCCAAAGTACGTGTATATTTATTCCTGGATAGTTGAGCTTCTCACACTTGATACCTAGGTTTGTTGTTTGGGTAGCTAGAAACACCATCAAGCCTGAGCCTCAGTTACCCCCTCTGAAAATAAGGCAATTGGATCATTTAAAAAATAAACCAGTTTGGGCCTCACTCCCAATCTGATAGATCAGAATGATTCTAGGGGTGAAGTCCAGGCATGTGTGTTTTCCTCAGCTGTCTGGATGGCCATTAAGAACTTCTAGATGGTTCTAAGACCCCTTCTATCCAGAGTGTGTGTGTGCTGGTGGCAGGCTCAGCCTTCATTACTCTGTTCATTCAACAAGTGTTTATTGGATGCTTGCTCCAGGGGAGGCAGAAAACAGCCACTTTGCGGGATGACAGAGAACCCCCAGGAAGATGTTGGTCAGGCTGACTGCCTTCAGAGAGCTTGGGGTCTGGTGCAGATGAGCAAGCAGGTCCAAGAGTGAGAAACTCCCAGGTGAGATAAGCTATGAAGAGAATATAACGGGGTCATGCTGTAGTGCACTGAGCGGGGGGCTGGAGAAGGCATCTCTAAGGGGAGGTATGATAGGGCGCGCTCAGTGAATCACCGACGACACCATTAAGGGTTAAACAATGAGAGGTTTATTATAGCTGGCCAGCGACCATTCACTAGAGAGTCTGATCTCTGCGAGGGCCCCAACCCTAGGGCGGTCTGGGTTTTTTAAGAAACGAAACATATCCTGGTGGGTATGTCTCCAAAGGAACAGAACATATCCAGGTCTACACATCTCCATTCAACAGCAAAGTGACAGCAGTAAGCTTATTTCTTTACAGAAGCAGGAGCAGCTGGGTATACACAATAGCACAGTGGGGTGATTTCTTATAGTTTTGTAATCGGCAAGGGCCCGTTGGGTGTTTTCCAGCTCTGAGTTCTGGGAAATGTTTATATTGTTGGACTCACCTAGGGTTAGATGTCCTAGTTAGCCTCACAATCGCCATTTTGGGTATTTGGCGACCATTTTACGGAGGCTTTGAGGGGCTAGCATCTCAGAAATGGGAAGGAGGCAGCCAGCCCAAGCCAGGCTCCGAACCATGGCTGTGGGGCTGCACCATGCTCGAGGAACAAGCATTAAAAGAAGGCCAGAGTGGTTGGAGCATAAAAAGGAGGTGAGCCTCTAGAGAGGTAGGGAAGATATGCAGTTGTCAGATCTCCAGTCTTGACCAGCAACATGCGTCCAAGGGCAATAGGGAGACGTTTGGTGAGACATTGGAGGAGGGAGCCATTGTTTTGTTAGCTTTTCCAAATGAATGGGTTCTCTTGGATTTACATTTGTAGAACGTCATTTGGGCTGCTCTGAGGAGACCTGACAGGGAGGATTTATGAAATCATTACTTGATATTTGACCAATTAGACTCTACTTTTTAAATGAGAATAACTCATATGCCAGTCAATTCACCCTTTTAGAATGCACAGTTCAGTGGTTTTTCATTCATTCACAAAGCTATGAACCAACCATGCAGCTCTGAAGATAATATACCACCACTACGTACTTTTAGAACTTAAGAAAAATTTGCTTTAAGTTGCAAGAATGTGACAGGATAAGAAATCACAGTGCCAACAACAGAGTGAGCGAGAGAAGTCTTGACGGGAACTACAGAGAAAACATGAAAACGCTTCCTGTTTGTTCACTAGAACTTTCTATGAGGATGGAAACTGTCTATATCTGTGCTGTCCAAATTGGTAGCCATTAGTCACATGGGGCTGTTGAGCCCTCGAAACGTGACTAGTACAACGAACTGGATTTTTAATCTAAATTTAAATTTAAATTAGCCACATATGGCTGTCATATTGGATGGAGCAGTTGTATGGTAACTTACAAATTCGGTCTTATCTGAGATCGTTTTCCCCATGTCCCCTAGCTCCCTAGTTTCCAAAATGATTGAAATTTTCAAACATATGCTATACAAATTGTTGCATTTAAACTTAATCCTCACTACAAAGAAAAAGCTGCAGAGTTCCCACAAGGCATCCAGATGACGAGGTTGGGGGAAAGGCAGAAGGGACAGGGGAGCCTGTTCTGGAAATACATCTGAGTAGGAGTCAACTTGGTGGGCACCAGGCGTGGGTGACATGTGTACACTCACAGGAGGGCAGAGGAAAATTGCGAGCTTGGCCTCGGCTTCACAGCTCACAAGGAACAAAGGTAATTCCAAAACGAGAATATTTTGGAGGACACGAAGTAAGGTCGTTTCTGCGGCTCAAATTGTGGGTTGTGTGTGACAAGAACAAAACTGTCCCTTCTAGAATTCTGTCAACAAACTACCAGTTAAGAAGAATCAGAGAGCCATGAGAGATTCTGTAGACTTTCATGCTTAAACTCCTTAAGTTTCTTCCCCTCCCCAAAGTTCCAGTTAAGCTGTTTCTGTTACTTAAAAAAAAAGTCTCCAGCAGCTTGCCTTTTTTTTTTTTAATGATGTGCTTTTCCATCCTTCATAAAAAGAAAAGTAGTTCAGGAGTGCCTGAACTACTATTTTCACTGCTCCTTATTTCCTGGTGGTCCCCCTCCCCTTTCATTTAATCACCATGTTTTGCAAAAATGAGGCATATATGAAGGCAAACACATTTAAGATGCTTCTTATCCTAAAGCCTCTTGCATTGTTTCGGAGCAAAAATAAATCCTCGGTATTTATTATATATGAAGTTATGAAAAGATGAGATGGCCTTTAATGAATATTTAATATTTACCGATAAAATCTGACATGCTGGGGGGGCCAGAAATACTCACTGCTCGATAAACTTAGAAGAAAAAAATTACCGACCTCTAAAATTGCAGTGTTTTAGGACAAGTGCACAGAGACAGAGATCCTATAGATCAAAGTTATTCCCAAGTTACTTCTTTAGCTAATTTCAGCATTAAATATGGTATGTTGTGACCTCCTACTTCGACGTATACATCTTCCTGTGACCTGGAAAGCCAGGTTCATGTTTAGAATTCTTAGGTTCCCAGAGTTCCACACTGGAATGTTGCAAATTCAGGGATCCAGCCTGTCACTCATCCAGGACTGTGAGATTCCCCAGCCCCCCCAAAGTGTCTGGGCTCTGTCCAGGGCCCCATGACCACAACCAAGAGCCAGCCCTCAGGTCTGGGGAGTGCACCCTGGTTTTCTCATCCAGGACATACCCAGCCAGGACATACCTCTAGCAGGTAACTGTGTAAGCCCTGTAGGCAGATGCTTGAGCATTTGAGCAAAGAATGTTGGGGTTCTCTAGAAGACTAGGCCTCTTCCCTTGCTCCATGAAAAAGGACATGGCTCAAGGAGGATCAGAGTGGGGCGTCTAAATCTCAGTCAAGGGCATGGGCCCTGGAAGCCTAGATCTACGGGCAACACGGGATCTTTCAAGAGCAAGTTAACCATTTCAGTGCCTCTGTGTTGAAAGCAGCAAGCTGGGACAGTATGAGAGTCTCTCTTGAGTTACCCTTTAAGATCCAGTTCTCCACGTAGTCTCCGTTACAGAAATCACAAGTGTTTAGTCTGGTATTTCCAAGCCTCTTGAGTGTTTTTATTTAGATTCTGCCGCTTTACTGAGGTGTAATTCACATACCATGCGGTTCATCGGTTTCATCCGTTTCTGGTGTGTTCACAGAGCGATGCAGCCCTCACTACCACCAGTCGGAGCACTGCCATCACCTGAAATAGAAATCCGTATCCATTACCAGTCTCTCCCCTCGATGCCAGCTCTAGGCGACTCCCAATCTACTTTCTTTTCTTAGAAGATTTTATTTATTTACTTGACAGAGAACGAGAGAGGGAACACAAGCAGGGGAGAAAGAGAGGGAGAAGCAGGCTTCCCACTGAGCAGGGAACCTGATGTGGGGCTCCATGGGATTGTGCCCGGAGCTGAAGGCGACACTTAATGACCCAGCCCCTCAGGTACCCCCCTGGTGCCCCCCAATCTACTTTCTGTTCCGAGGACGCATTTGCCTCATCTTCAGGAAGTGATTCTGTGCTTTTCAAACTGTTAGCCCTTTCATGGTGCCTGGGCCCAGAGAGAACAATGTAATTTCAGTACATTCAAACATTTAATTTTTTTTCTCAGTAGATATAGTGTTTCCCGAACATTAATCTTCTCAGCCTTTAATGTGCATGCAAATATGGGGAATCTGGTTAAAAGTCCCAGTGATTCTGCAGCTCTGGGGGGGGGGTGCTAAATCCTAAATTCAAACAAGTGATCCCCACGCTGCTGGTGTGGGGATCACCCTTCCAAGAAGCACACGGATGACGCTGGAGGTCTGATTTCGGCTGGAGCAGCCTCCGTTTCAGACAGTTGATCGAGGACTGTTTTAATGGGAAAGGTGCAGGTTATGGCCTGGAAAGCCAAGCGAACGAAGCCTGTGAGCGTCCGCACAAGGCAGTGGGCGGGGCTTGGTGTAGTGGGCCTCGGTCTACCCTTCTGAAATCAGGGTGCGAGGACCCACCCCCCACACTTTTCCTTTTTCTCTCTCTCCTGTCTTCTGCGCTCTCCCCGCTGCGTCCTGGGCCCTGTGTAAGCAGCAGAGAAGCGGGGAATGCGGGGACGGGGGGATTCAGCTTGGCCTGGTTCCCTGGCTTATCAAGGCTGCAAACCCACGTTTCTCTAACCATCTCTGATGCGTCAGGGTCATCGGTTCTGGTCATGAGGCGGGTTCTGGAAATCGTGTTTCATGAAAAAAAATGAGAACCACATTTTGCAGGCTTTGGTGTTTTCAGTGAGTTCTGCGTCCTTTGGTGTAGGAACCGTGGTCCCTGTTTTCCTGGAGCACGTGTACCCAGTGACAGTGCAGAGCTGAAAACCAGAGCCACTGGCTTTGTTCACGGTGGGGCATCGCCGGATCCCTGGCGCTCTGTCGCCGTCCAGGGAAGAACTCACTTTCTCTGGGTTTCATCAAATTGTTTTTGTTCCTGTGGTTTCTTGCTAAATAACTGTATCATCGGATCCCACACGACTAAGCCAAGGCCAAGAGCAGAAACCAAGCTGTCTTGGTCTTCCATGATGGCTGGTGGAGACTCTCAGACGGTCCAGCTTTTCCTTCAGATGCCAAATGGGAGCTCGGGAAGCTCACATGGTCTGTGGGACCCCCCGGGGACAGAGAGGGGCTGGGGTAACGCCCTCTAAGAGCACAGCATGGGACGCAGTTTGGTGGGCCTATGGCAGCCTGTCAGTGACCAACCCCGGGACATTCTGCAGTTGCAAGAGACGGGAACTCATAAGAAAGGACAGGATCATGAGCACATGGTGGCCATTTAGAGCACATCCCTGACCAGTCACTCTGGGTCCCCTTGTCACCCATGTGTTAAACACAACCTCCTTGTCATGTTCTCAGGACTCCTCTGTCTGGCTCTGCTCTTCCTCTGGCCCAGAAACAGGCAGCTTCCCTTGTAAATACCTCACACTCTGGCTTACTGGATGTGTCCCCCTAAGGGACACGGTGGCTTGCTGCCCCCGTAGCTCTCCTCATGCTCTTCCCTTCAGCTGAAGGCCTGTCTTCCCTTTGTCATCTGTCACAGTCTTAGTCACCCTTCCATGACAGCTTACTTGCCTCGTCTATGATGTGTTTGTTTTTTATTTATTCATTACTATTTTTAAGTAGGCCCCGTGCCCAATGTGTGGCCCAGTGCAGGACTTGAACTTATGACCTTGAGATCAAGACCTGGGCTGAGATCAAGAGTCGGCTGACTAACTGACCCAGTCACCCGGAAGTCCCCGATGTCTTTGTTTTTTAAATCATCCTACTTCTTTCCCTCCTTGTATTCCACTATAATTGCATACTTCTGACAATGTCCTGTTAGTTATACTATTAATAAAAGCAATGCAAATACAACTACTATTTAATGAACACATACTGAGTGTCTGATGTGGTATGATGTAGTTTATATAAGGGACTTCATTTCCTCTTCCAAACATCTTTGCAAGGGAGCTGGTGTTACACACACTCCACAGGGAGAACACACCCACTGCACAGGTGAGACCAGGCCCACCCCACAGGTGAGAACACACCCACCCCACAGGTGAGACAAGGCCCACTGCACAGGTGAGAACACACCCACCCCACAGGTGAGGCCAGGCCCACCGCACAGGTGAGAACACACCCACAGCACAGGTGAGAACATTCAAACCTCCCCAGAGCTGTCCCTAGAGATTGTCATTGAAGCCAAGGCTGGCAACACCCAGCCCCGCTTAGGTTCCATTTAGATCCATTTATCTCAACCCGAGGTGGCTGGAACTGATGAAGGAGGGCTCTGGGTCGTGTGCAAACCCTAGGACTGGCAGAGCCAGGAAAGCCTGGTTTTACCAATTGCATGGTGGGTTATGGGATTGTTTCTCTCCCTCAACATGGTGACTCTCATGGCTCATGCTCATCTCCAGGTCATCTCTGTCTCTCTCTCTCTTTTTTTTTTAAGATTTAATTTTTCTGAGAGAGAAGCAGGCTCCCCTCGGAGCAAAGAGCCTGATGCCGTGCTGGATCCCATGACGGGAGATCGTGACCTGAGCTGAAGGCAGATGCTTAACCCACCAGAGCCACCCACGTGCCCCTCATTCTTTATGTCTTCAGCAGTGTGCTTTGTGGCCCTTTACGGCCTTAAAGGGTATCCCTGCAGCTTCGGCATCATGTGGCAAAGAGACTTTAGGTCGTTGGGAAAACAAAACAAGCAAACAATAATTCCAAAGACTATTAACAGGGGTTGCAGGGCTTGTCGTAGGTGTGGATGCTTATTCGGTCAGGTTAAGAAATGAGCAAAGAAGAGAGAAAGCTCCTGGAACGTTGCCTCCAGGAGCCCCAGCAGAAGGGGGCGGGGAACTCCGTGCAGTTCAAGGGATCTGCTGTGGGAACAGGTGAGTGAGAAATTGAAGCACAGTGAAGGTAGCATTTGTAAAAAGCTAACAGCCCAAATCGTGATCTCAGGTAATACTTAGGTACCTGGGGAAATAAAATGCAGTAAGTAATACTTAAACATTTAAGGGAGGCCTGGGTGGCTCAGTCAGTGAAGCCTCTGCCTTCAGCTCAGGTCATGATCCCAGGGTCCTGGGATGGAGCCCTACATCAGGCTCCCTGCTCAGTGAGTAGCCTGCTTCTCCCTTTGCCTGCTGCTCCCCCGGCTTGTACTCTCTCTCTCTGACAAATAAATAAAAAAGATCTCTAAAAAAATTAAGATAGAGCAGAATCTCAATTTTGTTAAAATACATGTCACCACATGATCTCACTTCCACATAAGGAAAAGACCAGTGGAGATATCCAAAGGGGCTGAGTCTCAGGGGTGGGATAAGGAGTCATTTTTACTTTGTTTTTATGTAGTTTTTGGCCTCCCAAATGTTCTCTGGTAAAATGTGTTAATCAGAAAAAAAAAAACAAGTGATAATCAGATAATCAGGGAAAAAAACAAAACACAAAAAACAAGTTATATATATATATTTATATTTATATATCTGCTCTAAATTGAGATTACTATATATATATAATTATATATATTTTAAAAAATATATATATTTTAAAAAGCCCGGACCTTAAACTTAAAAATATTAAAAGTGAAACAAGGCAAAAACAAAACAAAAAAACAGCCTCCCCAAGGCACAAAGAAACCAGACTATGCCAGGGACAAGCTGGGTGGGGAGGACCATTGTTCGAACCCAGCGTGGCTTTCTTCTTCATGTCCTTTCATGGGTGTGCACACAATTTCAAAGCGTTTCCTAAGTTTATTTTTGTGACCAGTGCCTTTAAACTGGCTCAGGGAGAACCTTTGCAAGATTGATGGAACTTCTCTCTCTCTCTCTCTCTCTCTCTCTCTCTCTCTCTCTCTCTCTCTCTGCTTAGGGGGAGTGTGGAGGGAGCCAGCCTCTGGGGAAGCACGCTCCCCGGGTCCATCTGTCCTTCCTGGATCTCCCCCGTCCCACTCCATCTCGTGCCCACTGCCACTTAACGACAGTGTCCCAGGGAATGGAGGAGGAACAAGAAGGAAAAATTGCCCCAAAGTACCATCTTTACCATCTTGGATTCCTGGAGCGCTCTGAAAAGTAGAGGGCTGGATTTAAGAAATGGGGAGGGGGAGCACAGAAAAGACTTTTTGTTTTCCTCCTTCTCCATGGACACACATAGTCTTGGACAAAGAAAACTCCAAGTTAAAAATGCCCTGCCCTGTTTTCCTAGAGAAACAAGAAAGGAGCAGGAAAACTGGGATAAAACCCCCTTGACTTTGGTGGCCAAATAGTCAGGCGTTATTTTCCTTTTTGTCTGATTAAAACATGTTTTCAAATCTTTAAAGATCACCAAGAAGAAACCTTCTATGGGCCCAAATAATTTTTTTTTACATTTTGGCAGTGCCTCTTAATGCTGGAGAAAACGTTTTTTTGCAGGGACTTCGGAATGGCTGCATTCATGCTGCCTGTTAGAACTGAATCAGCCCATCCAAGTTCTGGATTCTGAGTGTGTTACATTGGGGTGGGAGGGGTGACATTCCTGGATTAAAACTAATGAACTCCAAGTTTATAGGACTCCCTCTTGCACATATAGCTCTTCCAAATGTCATTTTGATAAGTTAATATAAATGAATCAGAGACATCTGCACCAAAAATCCCCCTAAATACGCAAGAGCTTACCAATTAAGTGGAAGAATGCTTGGTACAATGTGTTTCAGGTTTTAGCAGATCCAAAATGTTTTGAAAAACAGTTAAGTTCTTAACACATTTTGGGAATTTAAAAGGCAGCTGGTTCTCCCACCAACTCCCCCCAGCCCCTTTAAAAATGGGAATGGTTATTTCTGTTCTTTGTGATGACTCCCGCTGCTCTTAATGCCTGGGGAGGGAATTCTCCCAGCAGAGGCCCGCATCTCTCAGCTCTGCACAAAGCTGTCCTAGCCTCTCTCCCTTCCCACCCCCCCATTCCTCGATTTGCTTCCTAAGCAGATAACTGCGTGTGTCAGGAACAGCGTTCTGGAAGTGATGATGAGACCGCGTTCTTTCAAGTTGTAGGGCCCTTTCCTAGCTTCAGGTGGGGCATTGTCGCCGTGGTGGGACACTGTCAGAATCTCAAGAATTTCACAGTCTGAGGGAACCCTCAGTTGGTGAAGCATCTGCCTTTAGCTCAGATCCTGATCTCAGGATCCTAGGATGAAGCCCTGCTTGGTGCTCCCTGCTCAGTGGAGAGCCTGCTTCTCCCTCTGTCGCTCCCCCTGCTTGTGCTCTTTCTCTCTCTCTCTCAAATAAACAAATAAAATGGAAAAAAAAAAGAATTTCACAATCTGTGATACTTATCAGTCTGCCCCTTCTGCTGGTGCCCAAGATGAGAGCCAGCTCTTGAGGAAAAGAAAAAGAAGACATCAGATGCTCAGAGGATGAGCTGAAAGGTGACAGATTAGCAGGAGGGAAATAAATAAATACGACGTCAGGTTCAGTCCCCTCCAGCCACTCTCTTATTCTCGGACACAGACGAGGGGTCCCAACAAATGCCAGCCACACAGATGAAAGGGGCATCGGTTTCAAGCTCATGGGCAGTTCTCCTTCAAGCTCTTTTATTTAAGAAGCTGTCCTTCCATTTTATTGACTTACAGTGTCTCCATCCTGAAATTTTAATCACCGAGCACTGAGCAGACATCATTGAGCTCACCCAACTGGTAATTCTATCTGGACTTCAAGATGAAAGGAGAAACCCTAGCTCGGTCTTGTTTCTTCAGTTTCCCCTTCAAGGGACACTGCCAATCTTTCTTAGGCTTGCTAAGTAATCATCATTTAATTGTCTCTGTAGGTTGGACAGCCTTGATTCCCTGAACTTAAAAATATAGTAATAAGAGTAATTAAAAGTGATAGGAGTGTATTCATAAACAGATGTGAATCCAGGACACCAGGAGTCTACCTGACTGTGGAAACAATGGGAACCCCCCCACACACCCTATTTAAGTTCAGCGCGGCTAATGAATGGTATTTTCCCATGACGTTTAAGAAATCAAAACACCAAAGAATTAAAGCAGGGCTTCTTCTCACTGTTTCTGAGCCAAAGTTCGTTCTAGCCTTGTCAGAGCAGATCAAATCATGCTCCTATTTGAAACTGTCTCGGCAATTTACCACTGCTGGCAGCCTAAAATCCCAAGGCTTGCCCTGACCCAGTTTCTGCTCTTCACCCATCTCTCTCTTGCCCGCCCACCGTGTTCCAACGCACAGACCTGGCTGCTGTTTCGGGGTCTTTAGTAAGTGGTCTCTCTAACCCTCAGACCCCGAAGGAACCGGCTCACCTTCCCGTCCGGGGCTCAGCTTGAAGGGGTCCTCCTGGGAGAGCAACCCCTAAAACAAACATATCACTTTGTATCACATTATTCTGCTTTAATTTCCTCACATTGCTGACTGAAATAATCTTGCTTATTGTCAACCTTCTATCACTAAAGAGTAAGCAGTGAATGAATAGTCTGCATAGACATGGCCTCTGTGTAGAAAAGATTTGTCGTTTTCAGTTTTCTTTTTAAATGTTGTCCCTTATTTGGTTTGTACTTGGTGTGTTAACACATTAGGTAGTGTCTTATAATAGCTCAAGAGAGCATTTATTTTATAAATATTCCTCCAGGGTGTAAGGACAGGTCTACCCAAGGAGACAGATGGCAGGACGCAAATCTTGCAAATCATAGGTTCTATTGAAAGAGGCATTAAGTTCCTTGAATTTGCCCTTCCCAATCTCTGGGCTCTAGATCAGAAGTTCTGGTTGAAGATATGCAGCGTAAGACCCCAAGGCAAGGTGGAGTTTTAGTCCTGAATCTATTTGGGGGCATTGCCCCAACCATGGAAGGTATTTTTCTGGAAAGGACTCAGTTTCCATAAAAGGCTAATAATCTGGACACCATAGGCTGATGCCCATCTTCCCCCACAATTCCAAGCACATGAAGATATAGCCAATCTTGAAAAATAATCCAGGGCGAACAGGTGCCATGTGGCAACCCTCCAAAATGAATGAGGACGAGTGTACAGGTTGAATGCATGTGAATGCAGAAATAACAAGAAATGACAAAGAATTTCCAAAGTCGGGTTAAAAAAAATCTAGAACTTCCAAAAACCATTGGCCTTAATAAGTTATGGGATACTTTCCTCTTCATTTTTATCTTTCCTTAAAAAAAAGATAAGGCAACTTGCTACCTCCTTTCTAATGCAGAACCCAAGGACAGATGCTCCTGCCTGCAGAGGTCAGAGAACCTTGTTCTCAAGCCAGAATCCTGCAGCATTCTGGGGCAAACTTTTTTTTTTTTTTTTTAGGGAAATAAGGTTTGTTTTTCTTTGTCAGGATGCTCTGAGAAGTGAGGACTGTTTTCCAAACTTCATGACTCCTTCACTCATTTTGGATTTGTCCTCCAGGAATTTATGCAAACCCTTCTCCAATGAAGGCGAGGAGCCCAAGATGGCTTCTTTCTTTCTTCATAATCAGTTGGTTATTTGATCTGACTGCTATTTCAGAGGGAGCATGTCTTACACGTGCCAATCTGAGAGCTTGACTTCCGTCTTGAAAAACTCTTCCGGGCTGGGGCGCCTGGGTGGCTCAGTTGGTTAAGCGACTGCCTTCTGCTCAGGTCATGATCCTGGAGACCCAGGATCGAGTCCCACATCGGGCTCCCTGCTCGGCGGGAAGCCTGCTTCTCCCTCTCTCACTCCCCCTGCTTGTGTTCCCTCTCTGGTTGTGTTTCTCTCTGTCAAATAAATACAAATCTTAAAAAAAAAAAACAAAAAAACAGAAAACACCTCTTCCGGGGTCCTGGGATGGAGCCCTGTGATGGGCTCCCTGCTTGTTGGAGAGCCTGCTT
This sequence comes from Spilogale gracilis, assembly GCA_004023965.1. NCBI lineage: Eukaryota > Metazoa > Chordata > Mammalia > Carnivora > Mephitidae > Spilogale > Spilogale gracilis. Next base: position 41,854 of record PITA01008225.1, on the reverse strand, counting down.
CTCTCTCTCCCTCTCCCCCTCTCTCTGCTGCTCCCCCTGCTTGTGTTCTCACACTCTCTCTCTGTCAAATAAATAATAAAAAATAAAATAAAGTGCCCTGCTTAGAGCTGCAGAGGGCATCCCCCCAGACATGAATCCCTTCAGGCTGTGTTGAGGTAAAAGACTCTCTCAAACTTGACCTTTGGAAAACACTTAAAGTTACAGCTCTGATCTGGGAAAAAAAAAAAAAAAGAGAGAGAGAGAGAGAGATGAATAAAATGACCGCACAACATTGGTCCCAAGTTAATCAAATCCTTCAAATAAAGACCTCAAGGTCGGCTGATCCGTAGCCTTTGTCCTTCAGCCCCAGGTTAATCACAGAAAGGTCTGTGAGGTCTGACAGAGATGAAGGTCAATGTTTTTCAAGCTGGTATCCGACCTGTTTCAAGGAGACACTCCAGAGAGTGTCCTGTACTTGGGGGTACGGGGTGGCCCCCTAGGCTTCCCCTCATTTTCAACCAGTTTCAGTCTTATTTGATAGAATTGGCTCTGGGATGACATTTTACTTAATTTTTTTTTTTTTTTTTTTTGTATAAAAAGCAACGGAGCTAACCTGACTCCATCCCCTGCCGCTGAGGCCACTGAGGTGCAGAAGGGCGAATTCACTTCCCCAAGGTCACGTCTTGTTTCTGCTCAAAGCAATTCCTTGTATTTCTCCTTTGAAAAGCTCAAACGCTGGGCCTGCGGCCAAGCCTGCTCGGCTCTCGCTCCTGGGCTCTCTGGGTCGGCCCTTACTCCATCCAGCGGTGCTGACCTGTCGGATTTCCTTTTTGTGTAGGACTCCTCCGGGAGTGTTTGGAAAACGAAACACCGTTCAGGTGTCCAAGGGTTGGGGCGGGGGTGGAGAGCCACGTCCAGAAATCCTGCCCCTGCGCGCCCTTTCCCGTGGAGCGCGCACTCAGCCTGTGGGTCGCCCCTCCCGAGGGATTTATGCCTTGCAGAGAACACGGGGCAGCAAAGTAGAGCAGCTCTTCACCCAAAGGCCGGTCCCAACAGCCCATCTGCGGAGCCTGCGTTAGAGGAAATTACGCCCTGAAAGGAAAAATTGTTTTCACTCGTGGAAACGCTTTCTGTTTTCTAACTTTCGGAAAACTAAAGCAATGAGCAAAACACGCAAATATGAATGTCCAGGACATTTTGCCGATGGTAATAAGGGATATGTGGTCATTTCCATCTTAATCCCCCCTGTTTACTAGAAACTTCTTCATTCGGCTTTGTGACAGATGAGACGCTTACTGAGAAGTGGTAGATTTCTACAAGTAGGTCTCTACCCACCTAAATATTCAACATCTTTATGATCTTTTGTCTAAAAATTTAGCTCTAATCTCTGCCTCCTGGGATCGTGGCCCGGAGACGCTACCCACAGCCTGGCCTGTCCCCCTGCATGTGTGACCGGTTCTCCAGAAATACAGAAGGAGACTCCTGGGACCTGGTTTCCTTTCTCCCTGCTTCGCCTTTGCTCCTCTTTGCCATTGGCTTTATCTACCATTCCCTGTTTCTGCTCCCTCTAAATGTTCCCATTGGGACCAGCACATACACTGTCATTCTTGCTATGTCCAAAGATATACTGAAGTCTTACCCTGAGATTTCCTACAAGGGAAATGCAGATTCTGCTTCTGAGAAGACAAGAACCCCACTCTCTTATTTAGGTACATCTAATTCCCAACAATTTGGAGACTGGTATTGGCTCTCAAGCTACTTACTTACATATTCAGAGATGTTATCTAAAAACTCTTTTGGGTGTCCTATATACAACCTGATATTTTTAGTTTCACTTTTGCTTCTTCTGTTCCTAAGATTTAAAAAATATCTAACTCTCCTCCAAAAAAGAGAATTCCTCAGAGATTGTAAAAAACAAGTCAAGAGATGTTAATTAGTAGTATGTCACACAAAAGCGATGTGCTGTCATCCCTGACAGTCTTTCAGTGGTTTACTAAGATTCCGATATTGAACTTGGTCTCAGCTAAATCTCTGCGGTAGGAAAGCGGTTTGTTGCCGAGTGTTGATAATGTTCTGTAACATTTGCGTATCATGAAATGACACAAGGGAGGAGTTTGACCCTTTTCAGAGTTTGGGAAATTTCTCCCTGTAAACCTTCAAGGCAGGAGAGATTCCTGGGTGTACTGGTGGGGTAAGGTAACTAATCTTTATGTACAAAGGGGCTTTTTACAGGCTTGGTCTCAAGGACTGGCCTGTAAGAGTGTATTTATAAAACAGAAGCCACAGGGATAAGTCTTCATATCAGAGAGAGAGGAAGAGCTTGTCATTTATTTGTCACAATTTTATTTTACTGATTCTTGTTCTGCAAAGCCAGCCCTAATATCTTGGCAGAGGTGAAACTCTATACTCTTCCTTGTTTCATTCATTGTGGGCATGATTGTCTTTTCAATTTAGGATGGATCTATCGCCATCCTAATTCGAATTTACGTAGAAGTAAATTTCGTCCCCAAAGAGACATGCATGTTTAGCTTACAGCACGTGCTCGCTCCTGACCGTTGACTTTCTCCCCGGCTGTGCCGTGCACTTCTTAGCTTGAGGCTGAAGCCCTGAACTTCCCATGACTGGAGCTGAGAGCAGCATCTGAGTCACAGGCTCTGGGTGGGTGGGGGTCGGGGGAGGTAGAGATGCTGGAATAAAATCGGGAACCTTTTAGGAGAGAGGAATGCATACTTGGCAGGCAGCCAGCAGTGTCAAGTACGGTTAACATTCTTGCAGTTTCCAAGGTCATTTTTTTAATTCCTTAAATATAAAAATAATCTTGGCTTTTTTTCAAGGCCTCAAATACAGTATTGGTCCTTCAAAACTTCCTTCCCCCAAACAGTACTCTCTGGAGCCCCCCACAGGAGCCCACTGAAGCCAGGCACCATGCCTCTCTTGTTTGAATATTCGTGGTTCTTGGTTGCAGTAGGAACGAATGAGTATTTGCAGAAGAAATGCATGCAACTTATTCTCTGAATTCCCCCAGGATTCGAGCACCTCAGACTTGGTGTAAAACAAAGCAGAGCCAAAATGCAGACCTACAAGAGTCCCTTTACACCAGTGCCCCTGCCATAGGGTTGCCTCTTCTCCCTGTTTTCATCGTTGGCATTTTGCTTTGATTTTATTTGTATACAGTTTATGACTACCATAAAAAGTAGCACGAAAGCTTGCTTTTTAAGATTGATTTAACAGGGTGACCATGTTTTTGTTTGTTAACTCGTTACTAATCTTCCATAATTTAAGGACATTTGTCATATTTTAAAATAGATTGTTTATTCCTGTTTTAACCCCCTTAAGTCTTTTTTTTTCCTGCCTGCTGCCAGGATAAGAGCGAAGGAAGGGATGGTTGAAAATAGGATTGCATTTTAGCAGACCCTGAATGTTCTTGATGTGTTTCTTATACCATCCCTCCACTGGGTTGACTGTACTAGTCCCATTTAAAAGGTAAACTAAAGGGACGCCTGGGTGGCTCAGTCAGTTAAGCATCTGCCATCGGCTCAGGTCATGATTCCATGGTCCTGGGATCGAACCCCGAGTCTGGTTCCCTGTTCAGTGGGGAGTCTGCTTCTCCCTCTCCCTCTACTGGGTCTCTCTCTCTCTCTCTCTCTCTCTCTCTATATATATATATATATATATATATATATATATATATATGTATATGTATATATCCCTCTCTCAAATAAATAAAAATTTAAAAAATAAAAGGTAAACTAATAATATTCATTGGCAAGTGATGTGTCTGAAGTCTCTGTTCGTTTTCCGGGCTGTTGCAATCCTCCCTCAGGCCACCACATGCTGGGGGGCCCAAGACAACACAAATGTATCTTTTTCAGTTCAGGAGGTCCAAAGTCCAAAATGGTTCAGTTTCAGACAAAACCAAGGCATCTCTTTCAGGGCTGGGCTGCATCTCTTTCGGAGGCTTAAGGGGAGAATCTTCCTTTACTTTTCCCAGCTTCCAGAGGTGCCCTCCCTTGACCCATCTTTGGATCACCCTCTCCTTGACCTTGCAGCCTTCTTCTCCCACTTTGTAAGGATCCTTGTGACCACACTGAGCTCAACCATATATCTCCCCATCTCAACATCATTGATTACACCTGCCAAGTCCTTTCTGCCACGGAAGGCAGCAAATTCACAGATCCCTTAGGATGGGGAAATATTTGGGCACATTATTCTACCTACCATAATCCTAGACCCAGAAAGTGTCTCCATGGCGTTGACCTTCTGTATATACAAAGGAGACAAGACTGAGGCTTGCGTGCCTTCTGCTGATAGCCTGTCATGGATGCTACTTAATTTTATGCAGAACTAGCCTCCTCTGTATTTGTGTGGACGAATCCATGTTGAGAACACAGATAGCGATGCTATTGTAATTATATCATGGGAACACCTTGGCAGCTGAGAGCCCATGAATTTGAGACAGGTTTTCAAAACCTTGCCCTACAGTGACATGTTGGAGGAACTCAGAGTCTTCTAACTTTTGTCTTCTAGGCTTATGTACAGAAGTATATTGTGAAGAATTATTTCTACTATTACTTATTCCGATTTTCTGCCGCTCTGGGTCAAGAAGTCTTCTACATCACATTTCTTCCGTTCACTCACTGGAATATTGATCCTTATTTATCCAGAAGACTGATCATCATCTGGGTTGTAAGTATGCTTATTACTACTAACCACGACTACACCTACAACAACTGCCTGCTTCGGCATTCAACTACTTTGCATATGTGTTCTTCTTTTTTTAATCCCTTAGAGTTGAATTTTTGTATGGTTTACTTTGGAAATATTTAAAAGCTGTGAGCACAACTTGTTTTGTTTGCAAAAAAACAGACAAACCTGTGATGCATGTACATGGGCACACCCGTCGATTTGGGGGAACAAACCCAGAAGAACAATGATGTGGGGTGCCGAGAAGGAAGGACATTTCTGAGAACCTATGTAGAGGGTGCCTCCTCCCAAGAGGCCAATTTTAGTACAATTTGACCCAAAACTGAAACTAGAAGCCGTTGACTAATCATTCCAAGTGGCCTTAGAAGCTTAGAGCTAGGGGGCTGGCATGTGGGACGACGCTACCAGCCACTGCTTAAACGAGGTAATGCTTCGTGACTAGTCTGTGAAGATGAAGGAGTTTTAATGATCAACCAATGCAGAGGCCAGACTGCTTCCCTGGAAGGGGAGCATCAGTGCGAGGCTGCCAGCATGGCTGCTTCCCTAACTCAAGATTCTGCACTGAAAACGGGGGTTCAGGAGCACTTGGCTGCGTGAAAGGTGTGGGGTTCTTGTGTGGCTCTGCCCACTCTGGGCTTTATTTTTCGCATTTGTAGACCAAGTTCAAGGGGCCTCAGTCAGAAGCCATAACCTCACAAGTCCTTTAAGACAGGGGAAGGGAAATCAAAGAGTGAAGTCCTGGGTACGGGGGCGAGGGGGAGGGGGGGAGGGGGGGCTGTGAGGATGAGGGGGTTGGGGACGGGGTGTCAGTGAGATTCACGGTGTGGCCGCTAGGGGCACTAGGGAGCAGCCGCCGCTCAGCTCCACCTGTGCCTGCCTGTAAACACGTGGGCTGGCTGGAGTTGCTAGGTTTGCTTTTCGTGCGAAGCATCCCATTTTTTAAATATAGGCTTACATCTTTAAATCATTATGTGTCAGCTGAACAAAGAATCCTTGAAGTCCACATGTACTGGGCTTGGTTTGAAGCCTCTAGCTTAGAGTTTTAACCACTAAGGTCTCCAGGGCTTATGGTTATGATTATTTGGCCCCAAATTCTTCCTGACTCTTTCCCCCCCCCTCCTTTTCTCTCTCTAAAACTACAGGCCACTAGTTCCTTTCCCCTTCTGTCTCCCAAGCAGTCCTCTTCTGAAATCTAGCTCCCGTATGAGTGAGACTATGACCCAAAACTTTGCAAAAGCATAGGTTTCCTGCAAAAGGCAAAAGTAGGCGACATCAATTGTGCATGTCTCTTTCTGATGTCCCTTTGGTACCTGCAGAGCAGGGCTGTCCCCTGCTCCGCTAAGAGGGCAAGGAGAGCACGCGGGGGCAGGGAGCATTTCTGAAATGCAGCAAAGGGGCACGGGCCTTGAGTTTCCTCCCTGTTGTTTACTTTCTATATGTGTGTGCATATGAATATGTATCAGTTTTCCAACTTTCATGGTGATTGAATGAGGCAGACGCTGTAAAGCACTTTTATCATTGTTCATGTGCATGGTCGGCTCAAGGCCAGCTGTCCCCCCACCGAGAGTGGGCTGTTTTTCTTGAGCGGCTGAAACCCCATGGTGGTTAGGGGACACTCTGATTGTTGTCTTGGCTGCTGCGTTCCACTGTGAAGTCTTCCTTTCAAAGTGCTCGAAGGATTTCCTGTGTGAGGTGGAATTACCCGTCTTTCGTCAGAGTGAGCAAATCAGATTTTTGCCAGGGGAAAGGAAAAGAGCAACCTTTGAGTAGCAGGTTGTTCTGTGCTTTGGTGACCACTTCCTTGCTTTTAAAAATGGTTGCCGCCCACTCAGGTCCATAAGCACCCAGGTTCAAGGTTCTATGTACTGCGTGGTCAGTCAGATCTTCTAGGCAGGGAATTCCTAGTAGTTCCTTGTGCAGACAGTGGAGGCCATTCCTAGACAGGGACAGGGAGGAACAGGGATAAGCAGAGATGGAGAGGGAGAGGCAGGAGGAGGGAGGGGAGAGACAGAGAGAGGCACTGAGAGAATAGGAGGTGGGAGGAGGGAGCTGTATGCGGGCTGCAGAGATAATGAGAGGTGCTGGTTTAGCTACAAGGGAAACGCAGGAAGGGAAGGGGAGTCCCGGGTGGGGGGCAGGTTGGGAGGGAAGGCAAGGGGGAGCACAGTGAGGTCTTCCTGGGGAACCAGATTCCTCTGAGGGAGCCTCTTTGGCAGAAGGGACATAGGTCTTAGGGAGTGTGGAGGCAGCCATGCTAATGCCAGGGTAGAGCGCAAAGACTTTTAACGTTAAACATCCTCTCTCGTCCAGAAGGCTTGGAAAAGCAACTGCGTTCAGGAGTGCCAAACCTCTTGTAAGATTTTCTATCCATTGGACGGTTGTCCTTGGATGGAATCCCAACAGGTGTTACTGCATTTAAAAACTATTTGTAATCGTGGGGGTGACTCATACCATCTGAGGTAGCTTAGTAGAATTTATGGTTCTATTAAGTGCTTCCTCGTCGCAATCCTGACTGTCCCCCCCCACCCACACACACACATTAAAAATCTTCTATTGCTTTTATTGGCGTCTGTGTTTGTTATCTTATTAGATTTCATAACAATGGGTGAGTATCATTTTCATCATATTATGGATCAGGATAGTAATGCTTCAAATAGTCGCCATATCCTACGTCAGGTGCTTCAGTGTCTGTTACCACTTACTGTGCCAATGCTTTCTGTATTTTTACCTCCTTGAATCCTGCCCGCGATCCTGAGAGGTGGTGGTGGCCAGCCCATTTGACAGATCAACAAATGATCTGATCTGAGGTCTAGAAAGACTAAATAACTCACCCAGGATCACACTGGGCTGAGTGGATTTGATCCTGGCTTCCTGGGCCTCGTGGGCTGGAGGCACCTGCTGCTGTCACTTCTTAGAACAGAGCTAAATGACATGAAGAGCTTCTCCTCTTTTTTTTTTTTTAAAGGGAAATTAAAACCGAGGCTTTAAGCATTAAAATGACTTGCCCAAAGTTACCCTCTTCTTCTTTTTTTTTTTTTTAAGATTTTATTTCTAAGTAATCCCTATATACAACCTGGGGCTCAGGCTTACAGTCCTGAGATTAAAAGTTGCATGTTCCATCAGCTAAGCCGGCCAGGTGCCCCCCACAGTTACCTTGTATTGCATATTTGCAATATGCATACGATTGTGTTTCAGGTTTGCCCATAGGACATTTATGAACTCTGTATTCAAAGTGTCTTTTATGTCACTTTCTTGACAAGTCAAAGTATCTTATCCCAGAAAATTTGACAAGTGAGCCTTTTCAGTTAGCTGAAAGACATCAATCAAGTCATCATTTCCCTCTTCTGTCACTTATCAGAGCATTTAACCTGGCATTGGATTCAACCATTGGATTTCACTGAGCAGAGATGACTATGAATGGTTATCGACCTAGATTCCCATGAAATGACATGCAAGACTGTGCTTTTGGAAGAGTCGCTGTCCAGAGTGGCTCTCCCATCTCTTGACTTCCACTTTGGCGTGCAGGCAGCCCCACCAAAAAAATAAAAGCCTTAAGATAGTATCGCTGTGTCTCAGAAAGGTGAAAGACGAGTTCATTGAAGCTGCATCGTGGTCGGCTTTGTAACATAAGGCAAAATCTCACTTTTTGCTAAATCAAGAGATTCTCCACTTAGTAAAAGAGCCGTGCAAATATTGATACTACAGCTGATCCTCAGGAAGCTCCTCTTTTCTGCTCTTATGATATTTTACTTATTTATATACTGCCTCTTCTAAGATATCTCCTGGAATTCGGAATGAGATGCAAGAAAAAATGGGAAAAGCAAAATCAGGGGATATATGGATAAATTAGGAGATAAAGGCCTGTCTGAAATGAAATGTAGCCTGCTGATTCAAAGTTGAGCCACACCAAAATGAGATTCAATTACATCTGCTAGGCTTATTCCTAAGGGAGCAAAACTTTTCCTGACACACAGAGTTCATAGAATCATTGAGTTCTGTTGCTAAATTACTTTCCTAGAAATAGTTTGGTTTCAGTACCCCCATTGTGTGTGAGTACCCATTTTGACTTTTCCTCGTAAACCTTGTGCATTCTCATATTTTAATCACTGCTAATTTCACCAATAGAAAAAAATGGTATCTCAGTTAATTTTCATTTTATATAGTTGTAGTGAAGATGAAAACATTTTTCAGAGTTTTCAGAATTTTCTTAGCCATTTGTATGAACTCCTGTGAATTGTTAGTTGTTGGCCTTTTGAGTGTTTTTTTAAAAAGGGGCTTTAGGGTTTTTTTTAATAAAATAATTTTTAAAAGATTTTGTTTATTTGACAGAAAGAGACACAGCAAGAGAGGGAACACAAGCAGGGGGAGTGGGAGAGGGAGAAGCAGGCTTCCCGCCGAGCAGGGAGCCCGATGTGGGGCTCGATCAAGACCCCAAGGATCACGACCTGAGCTGAAGGCAGACCCTTAACGACTGAACCACCCAGGTGCACCCAAAAAGGACTTCAGTTTTTTAACTGATTTTTCATCGGTTATAAAATGATACTGAGCTGTTGATTTTTTTCCCATGGATCAGAGACCATGTATCTTTATAGATAAGATTTTTAGAAGTTTGAGACATTGAGAAATGATATTTAACTTTATGGTATCATTAATAGTGACTTAAAGTCCTTTAAAATTGAATTTTAGAGGCATCTGGGTGGTCAGTTGGTTAAGTGTCTGACTGTTGATTTTGGCTCCGGTCATGATCTCAGGGTCCTGGGATGGAGCCCTCCACTGGGGCTCAACGCTCAGCAGGGAGTCTCTCTGAGGGTTCTCTTTGTCTCCCTCTGCCCCTCCACCACCTTCTAAAATAAATAAAACTTTTACAAAAATTGAATTTCAGTGCTCTTATACTGGGTGTTTAGTTTGGGCACAGACCTCACACCCCCTGTTGTCTTACCCTTTGTGACCACCCTGGCCCCTTTCAGGGGAGTTTGGATTTGGGATTCCTATTTTCAGGCGCCTAATCTTTCTGGCCTGTAGTTTCTCTGGCAATAAAGAGCTTACTCTGGTGACCAGCCCTTTAGAAAACCTGGTTCCTGCTGCCTAAACTCCAATAAAATTAAAATTTATCTCAAGTGTTTCCTTGCCTTTTTTTCTACTTGCAAACATTCTTCTCATCTGTAAACATGGCAAATTTGCACATGAAAAAATTTGCAAATTATTTTACCTAACACCGAAAGGTGTGTTCCCCACCATTCTTAAGTATGATTATTTTTGAGAAAGTATTGCCTGATCCAAACTATTCTGACAGTTTTTCAGATGGCTGCTTCTGAACGTTTTCAGGCAGAGTTCATCTCTCTTCTAAGAATTCATGGCTTCTACTGCTGTGCCTCATTGGAAGCCAGGCCTGCATGCGGGGAGGGGAAGGCTCCATCCATCTCCATCCTCCACTCTGAGGGGTGGTCAGAGGACCACGTCCTGTGAGACCGTGAAAGGTACACCAGGCTAATGTTTCTAGGTAGGGTTGTTTGGTTTTCAGAAACCGAGACCCCCTCAAAGTCACTCAGGAAAGGGGGGATTTAGCGTAAGGGTCTGGGGAATCCAAGAGCCAGAATGTACAGGGCCAGACGCCTGTAGACCATGTGGTCCTCTGCTCAATGAAGCTGTGACCCCACACACCTGCTGATTTACCTCTTGGTGCCAGCTGGTCACCCTCCAACTGTCTTTTCCTTTAGATTTTCAAGACCATTGAACCCCAGTCCTTAAGTCTCATGATTCCAGCCATCTCGCGCCAGTGTATGCATGGGCTGTACTTGGTCCCAGCAGCTATTTTGGGGGTGGGGACAGACAGTCAATTGGGGCACAGAGCCAGGGGCCAGGTTGGAATATTAAGACTTGGACTGTAATCCTAGCAGTGAAACCTGCATGGGGCAGGTAAGGATTCTGGCCGGCAGCACCCCTACCTTTCAAATGAAGGGACTCAGCTAGAGGATCCTTGGAGGCCTGCACGGTAACATGGTCCTGAGTCCTCTCTGTATGACCCTCAGAAGAGTTCCAGCTCCGGCATGGAGTAAGAAGCAAAAGAGCCAGTGTTGGACCAAATCACACTTAAAAAAATAGAAGCCAAACTCATGTCCTTTCTTTTGCAGACCTGAACGCTAATGTGGCTTTACTAATTTTGTCTCTTTGCGGTGAATCCCCACAATGTTAGACCGTACAGTTGACATCCATGTCGAATCCATTGCCGTATAATAGTTAGGCTGCCTGCTGTTTGTGTTCAACATGATCGAAGGAACACTTGAAAGGAAAATGCTTAATTGCGTGGCGAATATAAAAGGAATCTGAGCAGATTTCTTTTTGCCAGGCCCTTCTGTTCCTAGTCTTCCCAGTCATATTAGCTCACATTGGAAGGCTCAAGTTTGAAATGATGCATTTCACGTGGCTCACATTCTGATTACTGAACGCGAGCTAGCTGGTATCTACGGTACAGAGACCTGAAATTTACACGTACCCTGCGCCCATGATCTAGGCAGCGTCTAGCTGCTGCGGAGGCTAGAGTAATATTTTATAAAGCTGACCCATCAATTGGCTAAGAGGCAAACTTTGTGATAATCTGTCACGGTGGACAAAATGGAGTGGTGTCTCTGGATGTGGGCAGGCTGCCATCTGGCTGCCCCACAGGGGAATAAGGAAGAAGAGGGGAAAGGCTGCCCGGTCCCTGTAACTCACCCCCCTCATCCAGGGTCAATTTTAGTGCCAGAGATGACTTTAAATGTGATTAGCTCCTAATCCTCAGTTTAAACCACTACCACCGTTCACTTCAAAAGATTGCCCTGCTTGTTAAATTGGTTCTTGCCTGAGATTAATGAGTCTTGAAAAGTATTCAACACTGGCCAGATTGTAACCCATGCTAACTTGCATTGAATAAAATAGAATTAGGCGGCAGAGATGCTGCCCGGGTTTCTCTGAAGTAGCATCTTGTAATTTAGTCTTAGTTAAATATTAAGTAACTGGCTCTAGGGGATTTGTTATGCAAACTGTATTGGTTTGGTTTTGAAACACAATAAGGAAATAGTTTGGTTTTGGTTTTGGTTTGAAAAAAAAAGCTTTAAACTGCTGGGACAGATAGTTCGGGTCTCTCCGTGGAGCTTTCTCATTACTTGAAAAATGATCCCCCATTTCTCTTTTATGATGATGCCTGGAAAATGTGCCCACATTCTTCCTCTACCCCTCCTGCCACCCTGTCCCCCTGCTCCTGCCCCCTAAGACTGCCGTGCTCAGTTTGGGTTTGGTTCTGTTTTGATTGATCAGAATTGTAATACTCCTAGAGAGAGGCCCCATTCCCAAGTATCACTTCTAAATGTGCCACTTAATTTATCTCCTGGGTGTGTGATGGCTTTAGAGCTTAGTTAGGTATGAAGTTGTTAGAAACCCCAGGGACCTGGAGGCAGGATATCTTTGTGGAGCTTCTTCTTCTTCTTCTTCTTTTTTAATTAACATATAATGTATTATGTATTTCAGGGGTACAGGTCTATGAATCATCGGTCTTACACAATTCACAGCACTCCCCATAGCACATACCCTCCCCAATGTCCATGACCCAGCCACCCCATCTCCCCCCCACCCCCTCCACTCCAGCAACCCTCAGTTGGTTTCCTGAGATTAAGAGTCTTTTACTGTTTCTCTCCCTCTCTGGTTTCGCCTTCATTTTCCCCCTCCCTTCCCCTATGATCCTCCGTCTTGTTTCTCAAATTCCTCGTGTCAGTGAGAGCATATGATAATTGTCCTTCTCCGACTGACTTATTTCTCTTAGCGCAGCACCCTCTAGTTCCGTCCCCGATGGTGCAAATGGCAAGCTTTATGGAGTTCCTAAAGTAATGCAAAACGCCGAACAATTCATAGAGTCTGGTGTTCAGTCAGTCCGTCTCTTCTCCCTTTGGTTTTATGGTAGCTTTTCAAGTCTTATATAAAAACAAACAAACAAGAAAACCAAACAGCATTTGCCCAGTCCTGTCCAGAGCAGTAAGCAAGAAGCAACCGGGCCAGGAGAAGCAAAAGGCATTCGGGATTCTCTGAATTCACTCAAGTGGCTCCAGGAAGGGGGTCGGAGGCTGCTGTCCCCCTCTGCCTGTGGGACAGTCCCTGCAGGGCTTTACAAAGCACCCTCCTGGACCAGACTTTTGACCCAGAAACCTTCCCTGTCAGCTCATCCATAGGCCATGGGGGGGAGGGGCAGTCTTTCAGATAAAATTTTCAAATAAAATCTTTACAGCTCAATTTTTCCTCCTACCAATCCATTCCATTTGCAAAGCTGTATTCTTGAAAGGGGTCTGCTTGTGAGCCTCCTCTCCACACCAGGCCCTTTACATCCACGGAGCCCACTTCACAGATGAGAAAACTGAAACCCAAAGGGTTAAGGGACTTACCCAAAGGGACAGAACCGGCGAGTAAGACAGGGAGGGCTCACCCCTGGTTCTAGCTTCAGACACCAGGTCCTTCTCATCCAGCCTGAAGTGTGGCTCCACTTTCCTCATTCCCCACAACCCCCCCCCCAGTCCAATTCTCCCGGAAATGCCGGCGGCCTGTGAGGCTGGAAGGCCCCCTTTACAAGTGCCCTGCGGTATGATAGCCATGCCGCTGATTTCCCAGACATTCGTCTCTCACGTCTCTGTGCTGGGGTCTCTGTGAGGGACCCCCTGGTCAGACTGTGGGCCCCAGATTTGTTACACTTCCCCCGAAGGCCAGGAACCGAGGAGGGTGGAGAAGGGCTCTAGGAGCTTTGTTTCGGGCCGGAAGTCTGAGGACTGCCGCCGACGACCGCATGGGCTCCCATACCTGGGCCCACACTCCACGTCCTTACCCTACCTTGCAGAACAGCCAGGTGGAAAAGGAGGAGCGAGGGTAGGAGTGGCCCTTTGTCCCACGGGGAGGTGGTGATTTGACCCTCAGGGGGACTATCCTAAGGAGACAACGTCCCGGGGAAGGCCGGCCTTTTTCTTGTCACCATTCCTTGTGAACCTTGTGTTTCCCAGGCTTCTGGTCCCTGGGCACCTTCATCTTCCCTGCATTCCATCCTGTGGGCCCCACGGTGCGAGGATGAGGAGCCTTACTTTCCTCCATAGCTCTCCCAGGGCTTTTGAGGGTCGGGAAGTTTCCTCTTGCCTGGGAAGGGGAAGGAAAGGCCTTTAGCGGTTAAGTGCTCTACCCATTTCCAGCTGGAAGGTCATGCTTTAGTTAGGTCTCTGGAATTTTCTGGAAGCCTGAGAGCTACTAGACAAACCCAGTCTTACTAACTTATTGGCTGACCTCTCTCCTCCTCCCTGTCCTTTTACCCGTGCGGCACCAGAGCTTTCCCAGAAGAGGCTTTTGTAGCCTTTTCTCCCCAGGGCAGGCAGCACGGGAGACCCTCCTGAGTGAGAGGCCGGGCTGCCACCAGCCCTAGTCAGGCCCTTTTGCACTGGTGGCCTCTGCGGGCACACACAGTAGCCAGGAGGCACTAGGCCTGCTTGGAGGGAGTTGGGCCTCAGTCATCTGAGGGTCAATCTGGGAAACGGAGGCTCGCTGGCCCGGCAGACTCCAGAGCCCCAGCCCTTTCTCCAGTCGGCCTGCAGGTGTCAGAGCCCCAGCTCCAGCACTGTCCTCAGGGGTCTGGATCCAGCCCACCTATCTTGTCCCCTGTGAGGCGGAGTCAATGTATCATTTTCAAGGAGCCACAGTTAAGTGCTCATGAGTAAATAACAGCCGAAAATTCAGAAGTTGTAAGCCACACGTGGCTGTGTGGGCACAGCCTGACAGTTCTCCCGAGGAGCACAGCCTCCAGGACAGCTTTCAAGACCATGAGGACTCTAGCGTGTGACGGCCATCATTTGTGTAGTCCCCAGGCTGCCCTAGGCATCGGCAACGGACTTACAGATGCTCCTGAGGGCTTTAGAGGCAACGTGATTATTCTCCTTGTAAAGGCCAAGAAGCAGTGTGAGCAGAGACAGGGTTTCAATGGGAAGAATCCTGGCCACAAACCGCTATCCTCTGCACTAACCTTTTCCCTTAAATATGTCCAGTGTACCCCCTCTTTTTTGTATACCTAACATGCTCAGTTAATTTTATTTTTTCATTTTACAAGTAGTGAACGTTAATACAAAAAGCAAGAAAATCAGGAAAAGTTCCCTAAATTCTACCTCCTTTATTGATTGGAGGGCAGTTCACCCTTTCCATTTATTTGATGACGCAGCCACACAGTGTTTGATCCCAGCGTAGGGTCTGCATACTGCTTTGTGAGAAATGGTGTGCTAGAACATTAAACAGGACTCAGCGTTCATGCATGAAGACAGAAGAAAGAGTGGCAAGTGGGGTTGGGATGACTCAGGAATCTTTCAGCCTAAAAGGAATAATTGAATGAGAGGATGGTTCGTTTCCCCCTAAGAGTTAGGAGACTCGGATTCGAATCCAAGGGAAAATTGCTCCCTATGTGTGTTTTGGTAAGCTGGGCTGGGCTCCTCCTTTGCAACTGTCCCAGGTATGCAAGCTGCAATAGTCCAAAGTTTACCAATAACTACCCAAATGACATTTCCGGGCCTCAGTTTGACCACCTATGAAATAAGGACTTGAGCAAAATAACCACAGGGCCCCTCTTATTCTGAGAGTTTTGCAATTACCAAAAATACTGACACGGATGGGTCTTTCCCATAGTCAGTCTTTTTTCCTATGTTCTGACGTCAACAATGCATGTGGCCCGATAAAACTTCCCTGGAGTGACGCACCCTACACCTTGACTCGGTTAGCTCCTACCAGCTTTTCTTGGGGTCCCTCATGAAGAGCAATAGCAGTTCCTGTGAAAAGGGCCCTTCGAGAGATAGTTGGACCCATCCCAAGTCTGAGTCACTATGAATCGTTTGGCCCTGCAAATTCAGACTGAGGAACGGGGCAGAGGGATTCAGTAAGGGTTCAGGACTCATCCTAGTTTGGGCACAAAGGCAGCGGCAGACATCAAGCACGGAAACCTTGCTCTGAGCTTCCGTGCACGTGCGCATGCGCGTCCAGGCACATATGAATTCATTGTGCTGCATACGCGCAGATTTAACCAGAAAAACATGTTAGTTTTTGTTCCTTTCAAAATTAAATTTCTTCTGGCATTCACAGGCACTGAAATCGGGGAGGGGGGAATGTTTTGTTCAACTTGAAAATGTTTTTCAAATATAGGGCGGTTTGACTCTAGAGGTTGGGAAATGATGTTCTGAAGTTTTTCCCAAAAACTCTAACTTGGAAATTAGCAAGCTGTGAGCAGCAGTAAGCGGGCTTCCTTTTAAACTAACACCGCTATACAAATAAAATCTCAGTGAATGAAATAAGAGAGCGGATTTCTTTTATGAGGCCATAATAGAAGGTTCAGGCAAAGGAGAAAATTAATCTCTGCATTTAATACTAACGCTGCAATCCACCTGGATGGGGGCTGCCTGGGGAAGGAGCCCATCCCAGCTGGACCACGCCCCCACGAAGGCTTCTTCAACTAGGGGCGGAGGTGAAATACATCAAGATTGAGCAATTTCCAGTGTTTGTCTACATAACTGAAAAAAAAAAATTTAGCTACAAAGAGGGAACACGGAGGGAGGAGGAGGGAGGGGAGGGGTGGATTAAAACTCTGCATTTTTCTCTAGCCAACAAAAATCACAATGTGACTGTTTTATTAGAATTCATTAAAAAAGAAAAAGAACTCGTTCACTTGGGGAAGCATTCCCAATGAGCTAAATGTCCTTTGAGGCTTTTACTTTTTGGGACCTGGATTCAGAAGTTTAAACCTAAATTTGTACTGTAGAAAGCTTTTTGAATGTGTAAGACTAGATTTTATGCTTTAAAAAAATGCTAATCTACAAAGAATGTTTGACTATTGTCCCTGGGGGCAATTAAAAGGGTATGATTAACATTGAATGGATTAAATAATTGAAACTGTCAAGAGCCTGAGTTCCAGAAAACCAGGTGCTCCTCTGTATTTAAAAACTTCTCCATTACTTACAAGGGTGTTGAAAGTGGGCTAATCTGTTATCTAGCTCTCTTATTGATCTTGTGTAATTTTATACATTCATGAGGAATATAGTTTAAGGAAAATCTATAAAAGAATATAAAGCTACCTAGAGCCTTTTTAGGGTGCACCTTTAAGATTAAAATCTAAACAGCCATTCATGAAATGCATCCCATTCCGAAAATATCCTTGAAAAATGGAACACCAACTTTTGTGATTGAGATGACCCTACAAAAGCCAAGGTGAATGGACAGACACCCAAATCAAAACCCCATGATAAATACTCTCTTGCGGTCCCCTGACCGTTTTTTCACCCTTTGCAACCTGAAAAGCTGAGCTGATGCGCACTTAAACACTAGACATGGATGAAATACAAGTTCCATGAGTCAGTCATTGTTTCTAAAAATAATATTTTAAAAAAAGAAGCCTACAAGTCCACAGGTGGCATAGCGCTTCCAAATATGTTCCCTTTCCCCTAAAAACATATTCTTATCTCAATCTAATCTTATCCCTTATATCATTTTGGTAAGACACTTAAAACCTACAGGGGCACCTGGGTGGCTCAGTTGGTTAAGTGACTGCCTTCGGCTCAGGTCATGATCCCGGACACCCGGGATCGAGTCCCACATCGGGCTGCCTGCTCTGCGGGAAGCCTGCTTCTCCCTCTCTCACTCCCCCCTGCTTGTGTTCCCTCTCTGGCTGTGTTTCTCTCTGTCAAATAAATGAAATCTTAAAAAAAAAATAAAAGACAATACCTACAATTACATATAATAAAATGGAGGATGTGATATTGATAATCCTGCCTAATCAAATAAAAGGGTGTCTTTGGAGAAACTGAAATGTCTTTGGAATGGGCCCAGTGGATTAGCCTGTAGGTGGTAGAGAGAATGTTCATGGATGGGTGAAGGCACCGTTTAGGAAAGTTCAAAGAAAAGCAATCATATAATGAGTCACTATCACATATATGGATAATAAGAGCAGGATTTCAAGACCTCTAAACGTTTAGTCAAGACTGGGTCTTTTTTTTCTTCCAAAGGCAAGTTTGCACTTTTTCACTCAGTGACCCAAGTCCTGGTTTCGCCTTGTGTCAGCTTCTCAGAAAGCTCCTGGCAGTTTTCTTCCTCTTGTCCTTAATCTAAGATGATGGTTTGAGAGCCTTGAAGGGGTCTGGTGACTTGAGAGCTGACCTTAAAGCACTTTCACCAAAGCCCTTTTTATAAACCTAAACTTTCTCCCATAAATCAAAACCCATTTAGACAAAGCTCTCAATATCTTCTTCCCTTTCTTTTATTTTTAAGCCAAGAGCGTATCTGTTGAATTTTACCTGAAACCTTGAGGATAATCCTCCCCTCTTTTGTGTTCAGGAAATGACTCACTACAGGACCCACCCTTCCCCAGCAGACTCCAACATCACTCACAGATGTCCCTGTTGTTTACTAGGACGAGGCCAGACTCAATTCCCATTCTTTGCCTGGTCAGTGATCTGGACCCCGTCTCCCCTGACCAGTCTGGACAATATCGGATTGACCAAACTTGAAACGCCTCTCCCTGACCACACCCTTGAACTTTGACTTTGCCCCAACAGCACACAGCACCCCCGAAGGGCCCCACCTGAGAATAAATTGAACTCATGTTCTGCAGGCTCTGATCTACTGTCCTGTCCACCTCCCCACATCCGGGGAACATCTTCATTCCTTCCTATAAAGGGAAGTCTTCTCTGCCTAACCTCTGAATGCTTGCAGATTCCCCATGCAGAGGGGTTGCCCGATTGCCACAGTCCCATCCACTTCTTGCAAGAATTCATTCCCCTGAAGTCTCTCCTTACCTAAACCCAGATACGGGCTTTTTTGTTTATGGAGGCAGTGAAGAAGCATAGTGAATTCCACCCTAGAATAAATACCTCTGTGGGGTGGCACCCCCGTTCTCTTCGAAATATCATTTTGTGGCAGATTTTAATTTGTGTTTGCTGCCCTTATGCAACATACAGTGTTTCGTATTGCAGAATAACTTTCAGGAAGACATTTGAATTTTTCCTTTAACTAAGGCAACATGTAAACAACAAAATGAGGAGAGGGGGGGCCTCTTGTTCAGGCTGGTATTTATTCTCACTTGGGACTAGTTGTGGAAACCAGCTAGAGATGTAAAGATTGCTGCTCGGACACAAAGTAGGTTCCTAACTTTCTTTTTCTAGCATCTAATCACAAGCATTAGCTATGACTGATCAGATGATAGCAGAGGCTGCTGACCCTTGCCCAGCATGGGCTGAGCTGTGCAGGTCCACTTATTCGTGGATTTTTTCGGTAAATACAGCCTCCCACTATATTTTTCTTACGATTTTTCTAATTAACATTTTGTTTTCTCTAGCTCACTTGTTGTAAGGATACAGTACATAACAAATACAACATACAGAAAATGCATTAGCTGCCTGTTTGTATTATCAGGAAAGCTTATAGTCAACAACTAGCTATTAGTAGTTACCTGCAAGGGATGCCTGGGGGCTCAGTGGGTAGAGCATGGGTCTCTAGAGATCCTCAAGGTCCTGAGTTTGAGCCCGACGCGTGGTGTGAAGTTTGCTTAAAAAAAAAAAAAAAGAAAGAAAGAAAGAAAAAAAAAAGAAAGAAAGAAAAGAAAATGTTTGAACTTACATGTGGATTTTCCATGTTTCCACATGTGCCTCTAACCCCTACGCTATTTCCAGGACTAACTGTATATTCAAATGTAACTACAAAAGCATCATCCACAACCAAACATTACATTATTTCTGTATGTTCTCCCTCTTTATTTTAGGGCTGGATTTCCCAGGATTCATGAGAAACGTTGAGAACCTGTTCTCTAATGCCCCCTTCTCAGCGGGGTGCAGATGGTCTATTAACTTGTTTTATTACTGTTTCTAATTGAATAAATAGTTCACAAAGGACATGAATTCTAAAGTGCTGTATCATTTTCAAATAATATATGGAAAAACTAATTCTATTAGGATATGTAGGTAGGCTATTGATTAACTATATTAAATGTGTGTTCTACTTGATATACTGGTTAATTCAGGGACCTTGATCTCATGAGATGTATGATCGGATCTGTAGTAATCAATCATGCAATTTTTTTATTTACTCAGTAGCTGAGCCTAGAAGTTATATAGTATCAAAGAAGGTATTACATAGAATCAAAGGTGTTACATAGTATTTTACATAAGGTTCTCAATTATATCCTAGATTACTGGTTACAAGCTAGTACTTTACAAGCTAATTAGTAATTACAAGCGAATTATTTACCAAGATGAGTGACTTGTTGATTTTTATATTTTCATGAGCTTGGTAGATCCAAAGAGTAGGACTTTTTTTTTTTTTTTTAAGATTTTATTTATTTGACAGAGAGAAACACAGCCAGAGAGGGAGCACAAGCAGGGGGAGTGAGAGAGGGAGAAGTAGGCTTCCCCCCGAGCAGGGAGCCCGATGTGGGACTCGATTCCGGGTCTCCAGGATCATGACCTGAGCCGAAGGCAGTCACTTAACCAAGTGAGCCACCCAGGTGCCCCCCAAAGAGTAGGACTTTTAAATCAAAACATCTGAATGATCTCCCTTCACACAGGGAGCCGTGAAACAGAAAAGCTATAAAATAAACACGAGCCTCCTTAAAACAGTTCATGTCCGCTCAGTCCTCACATCTCTGATTTATCCATTTCCTGAAGCAGGGAGCAGAGCCATTCTCCAGGGAACCACGGATGGTCCATTTATTCATTTAGTAGAGATTTTTATTCTATACTGTGTCCTTGTAATTTTATATTTCCCGCGTTTCTGGAAATATTCCCTTGGCTCAAACCGGCATCATCTTTATTTAGCACTATTGCATTAACTTTCTAATGAATCTCCTTCTAGCTATTCAAATGCCCCCCCACACACACACACACACAGCATGTAGCGTGACCTCTCATGCAAATCTGAGCACACACCACTCCTTAAAACATGTTAACATCCAAGCACCTTAAAACTACCTGTAAGGTCTTTCCTGATGACATTTCTGCCTAAATCTCTACCTTTAGCCCTGTCTCCTATCCAGTCTCTGGAAAGGCCGGTGATGATCTGCACTCCGATCTCAGGGTATGTATTTTAGGTACAGTTCTGCTTTATGCTTCCTTCCTAGAACCGCCCCTGCCTCTCATGATGTCCCTGACCCCAACTGCTGCAAGACCCAGCAATGGCATCGTCTTTAGACGGGTCTTGTATCTGCATTCCCTGACAGATGGCTCCTTACTGTTCCTCAAAGCTACCCCATAGTAGCCACTCAAATAATTGGGTAAAATAAATAAAGGCTGTTTCTACAAAGATGATTTAAGAGCTGTCCCCCTCCAGGGGACAGACCTGCAAAGAAGTAATGAACAGTTCAGAGTGCTAAAAATACACTTGAGAAATCTACAAAGTCCTGAGGTAGTGCCCTCGAGATCTTTTTATTTTTTATTTTTATTTTTATTTTATTATTTTTTTCAAGATCTTTTTAAAATGGAATTCATCCCCATTATCTGGAATGGTTCTCCGGTGTCCTGATGGAAAGTCAGGACCCACATTTGGTGGATATTCCATGAAGGTGTTTTCAAAATGAAATGACCAATTCTACTTGTTCCTGAACTGGTAAATAGTCGAATCAGAAACCAGACTTCATTGGCTTTTTAAAAAGAGTGTTAGACCTTCTTTCTTACCTTGTCCTTGCTGGAAACCAAGTCAAATCTTGATCACTCATTTCTTCCTTTAACCAACGTCTGATGACACTAGTCTAAGTGCTGGAAGATGAGCAATGAACAAGACAGATGCCATCCAGAGCTCAGACAGAAATAAGGAAACTGATACAGTCAAGATGGTCCGATTATTGTTTGGGTCACGACCAGGGTGAGAGCAGAGACCTCCTTAAAAGAAGGTGATCAAGAAAGAGCCCTTTGTGCTGTTTCATTTAACTTAAGGCTTGAGGGATGGGGATGGGGGGGCAAAGCAGGTGGGAAGCTGGGACAGAGCATTCCAGGCTGAGACGGGGGGAAGAGCAGGGATCCCCCAGCTGGCCCAGGCACTGTTCCCGACTCTGCGTCTTGAGTAAGACAGGACAGCTGCTCATGGTGAAGATGGGCCAATAAAATAAAAATGCATAGTCTAAATGGAGGCACAGTAAAATTCTATGAAGAAACACAAAAAAGGTGTGGGGAGAAGTAGCCGTGTTGGGGGAGGGTGGTCGGTCAGGGAAGGCCCTTTCCAGACGGCGGCATTTGGGCACAGGGCTGACTTGACATACAGTTACTTAAGAGTTCGCGTGCAAACTGTTTGTGGCAAATTAGAATGTTTCACACTTAGCAGCAGCCTTTCTAGATCCATGATATCTGTATTCATTTGGAAACCGGTATTCCCAAGAAGTCTGAATGGCCTGGCAAGCAAGACACTAAGAAGAAGTTAGAATATGGGTAGATTTTTTTAAAGCACGAAGCCACCTTCCAGTTGGTCTTCTCTGTCTTTGAAACAAAACTGGGGCTGTGATTCCAATCTGTAAGATGTTTCATGGAACTTTGCACAGAGCCTTGTGTTGCCCACCGCTACCCTGGGCAGCCTTCCAGCAGCGGGTACAAGTGAGGGAAAAGGGTTCAGAGAGAAGAGCGTGGATGTACCTATTGTCCCAGGAAGCAGACACCAGCCCACAAGCCTCTCCCATTACAAAAGGTCACCGGGAGGTTATAGTCACAGTTACAGTCCTGTTTGGGGCTTGCTGACTATGTGACCCCCAGCCTCTCCTAATAGAGTTAATCACTCACTGGCCAACTGGAAAATCAGTGGTGCCCCCGCCCCCCACCACACGCCTGTCCTCCTCCAGACTCCCTTCGTTGCTTCCTGCAGAGAACAGGCGTCAGGCAGGGGACCCTGTGGGATTCCTGTCCCTTCCTGCTCAAAGACTGGCTCTTTGGGAGAGTCATCTAGCTCCAGGGGAGGAGAGCCCATTCTTCTCTGCCTGGAGAAACCTTGTAATGAAGCCTTCCTCCCAGAGATGCAGAGGAAACAGCGAAGACAGGGCATGAGGGGAAAAAACAAACAAACAAACAAAAAATCCCAATTTTGGGGAGGAAAGGCATTCTTGCAGCCAAAATGAAAAGGAAACTTGATTTTCAGAGATGACGGGCTCGAGAATATTCCCACATCTACCAGCCCTTGTCAAATGCAGCGCCATCTCAGTTTTTTTGGGGGGGGGCGGATGAGTTATATTTTTGGGGTTGGTGTTGTTACATTTATGCCTAACAAGCCCTTCCATAGAGGGAGAGAACCAGAGGTCTCTTGGCAGAGAGCATGAAGGATCAGGATGCTGGTGGCTGAGATGAGAACTTAAAATGTCACCCTGCTGCTGGCCCAGGTCGGCAGAAGGGTGTCACCTGCAGAGGAATTAAACCAGTCCATCTGGCTGGCTGGTTTCATGCCTGAGGTATGACAGCCTCCACCGGATGTCGGGGCTCGGGTACTCTCTCCTCTCTAGAAGAGACTGTCCAAGGTCCAGATGTTTCCCAGGAGTGAGCTTAAGTCTTAATACCAGGACCCTGTACTTTCCCAAGCAGGATGGGAAGCTGCTGTTCCCAGGGCTGGTGATGGCTAACGTTCATAGCTATTCATTCAAAACAATGAGGGTTCAAAACTGAGTATGAGATTGGCTTTGCCCAGTGCTGATAGCACAGTGATGTCAGCCTGAGAGTGGAAATAGACAGTTGTGTAAAAGAACCATTTGGCTCTTCCCCCTGATTCACTGAGTAGATACATGTAGCCAGGGCGCCCTCGCCCCAAACTGACATCATCCGCATTGTCGTAAGTGAATTTCCTTCCTTACATCCTATGATTATGGCTTCCATAATTTTGTTAGCTTGCATATTGAATTTTTATTCTTATGCATTTCCTTAGCTCTCCATTTCCTTTCCAGCCTTTTAACTGGTAATTTCATTTGCTCAGGGACTGCAGCCCGCGAAAGCACCTCATCAAGAAAGCGTGCCTTCCCCACGAATGTGCAGTTGTTTAAGCATGGGGAAATGTAGCGGGCACTACCAGCCTTTAGAGATTTAGAGATGGAGGACGCCCAGACCTGAAGGTCTGGGGACTGTCATCCACTGTTCTTATCCCCAGTTAGCTCCATGTTAAATTTCTTGCCAAGGAAGAGAAAGAGGAAGATTTGGACATATGTGAAGGGAACAAATCTAGGCAAGCAGAAAGGCCCCTAAACCCTTGACCTTCCTCCAGGAAGGACCATTAGGGCACCTGCTTTCCTGATTAAAGATGATTGTAATTCCTTTCAGGTGACAGCAGGAGCCCGTGAGCCGGCGCCATGAACCCCCCCCTCCCCCCCGTGTTCCCTGGTTCTGTGAGAGGCAAGCCACTGAGATAGAGTTGACTGGTTCAGAACTTGAATGGATGAGGCTGCATGGCTTTACTCCTTGGAGTCTTTAAGCCTTCCAGAAAGGGATCTTTTTCTTTTATTTTTAATTTCTCTTGAGTGACCACCGTTCAGAGCTTTTCTCAGTTGTGTAAGAATGTAGGCTATCAGGCCCACTGAGGCAACCTCTATTTCCAAATATTCTTAATACTCAAGAGCCTCCCTTTATAGGAAGCCAATTTGAAATGACCCAACTCTGATGAAATGTGTGAAGAGAGCCTGTGATGGCCTGAAAAACTAAAGATCCAGTATCATATCTTTAGCCTAAAATCAGGCTCGGGGTCTGTCAAAGTCAGCATGATGGCCACCCCAGCTTCCCCGCCTCCAGAGACTTCCTCCTCCACAGACGCCCACATAGAAGGCAGATATTTTCTCTTGTCTCCAAGTAATTTAAGACTAGGTTCTCTCTGAGGCTAAAGATATTTCAAGATCTAGTGAACCTGAATCCCATTTAAATAGTATCTATGTTTTTTCCAATTCATTTTTTTTCCTTCAGAAAATTCTGACACACATAACAGACATGCAAATGCTCTAGTCTACACAGCTGTTTTTGTTTTATTAAATGTTTGGGGTTGGGTGGAGTTGAAAGAGGACATGTAAGAATATTTGTTTTTATGACCAGCAATTTTTTTTAAAGATTTTATTTATTTATTTGACAGAGAAAAACACAGCCAGAGAGGGAACACAAGCAGAGGGACTGAAAGAGGGAGAAGCAGGCTTCCCGCCGAGCAGGGAGCCCGATGTGGGGCTCGATCCCAGGTCTCCACGATCATGACCCGAGCCGAAAGCAGTTGCTTAACCAAATGAGCCACCCAGGCGCCCCTATGACCTATCAATTTTTAAGACAGATGCTTTATGGTGAAGCACAAGTTACTGGGTGCCCCTAGCATGGCCTGAGCTTAAAGGAAGGCCTGAGCAGACATTGCTTGTGTCGCTCTCAGAAGTTTTCCCATTTGCGAGGCCCACTTCTTGAACAGACTAATAGAATTGTGGGAACATTTGTGAAAGATGAACAAAACAGAGAAACGGGCCAAAGTGAGATGGGAGATTTGCTCAATTCAGTTTTTAAAAAATCACCAAGAATTAGAGTATGTACATGAAAATGTCTTGGGAAAATTTAGAGATCAAAACTTTGTACTTTAAATTTAACCTACTGGTCTCCCCTTCTTATTATATCTCTGGAGAAAAATAAGAGGGTGATTTGTCAGGGTCCTTTGAAGGTAGAACACCGTGCTTTCCTGACTTCCTGCCAGAGCATAGCCCATACTTGCTTTATCATATGCACCATATAAAGGCTGCTCTTAGCAATGTTGATTTATAACATCTAAATGGCTCCCAAGCTGACGTATATACAAGTAAGTGGGGATTTAGGGAAAACCAGCAGCGGCTTATTATTAATGCACTATGCTGAAAAGCTTGGCTTGCTGTTGATAAACACAGGAGCTCTGGGGGTAGATGATAGCTCATTTTGGAAGCTAATATTAGAAATGGTAATAGTACTGAGGCCAAGCCAGCGAACTTCCCATTCAGCTCGGGGATGACCTTGCACACAGCTTTGGCGGGACCAGGGATTCAGGAGTAATGGGCATTACGTCACAGCATGCCAGAAGGACCACTATGATCCTCATCCATGATCATCATGGAACCATCATGATCAAGAGCAGTGATGGCATGGACCATGGTCTTAGGTTCCTCCACATTGCCAAGGTCATCATGGATAACCTTGACCAGGGGGGCCAAGCACTTGGTCTGTATGTGGTACTACTGAAAATCTTGAAGCAGTTGTCATTGTCACAGGCGTCTTCCTTTCTGAGAATTGTGACATTAGCACAGGGGTTCAGAATGATCAACCTTTGTCTTCACCTTTCAAGTGAGCGCCACCCTTGAGTAAGATGGTGAAGACAGCAGTGGGCTCTGGGAGGTACTCAGCACATCACCCCATTTAATGTTGGTGGGATCTTGCTTCTGGAAAATGGGGATGGAAGTCCGATTGACTGTCAGCTTTCCATTCTCAGGCTTGATGTTTCCCTGAACTTGCTAAGGGTAGAATCACTTATTAACATGTAGTCCGTGTTGTCAAGGAAAGGAATCGCTAATGGCCACAATGGCCACTCTGAAGCAGGCTGGTGACGATGCACCTGATACAGGCAAATCCCCTTAATCCCACTCTTACCATCATGACAAGGATGTGGCCAGCACCGCACAACAAGGCGAAGCTTCTGGAGCACCTAGATGGCTCAGTAGGTTGAGAGGCTGACTCTTGATTCCTCTCAGGGCTCAGGATCTCAGGGTCATGGAATCGAACCCTGCGTCGGGGTCCATGCTCAGGGGCAGGGATTGGGGGAGTCTGCTTGAGGATTTTTCTTGCTCCCCTTCTGTCCCTAGTCCTGCTCATGCTCTCTCTCTCTCTCTCTCTCTCTCTCTCAAGTTGATAAATAAATCTTTTTTTTTAAAAAGTGAGGCTTCTATTGAGTGAGAAGGAACTGAGAGAGTTGCATGAGTTTTTAAACATGATAAAGGAGGTAATGCATTTCAGGCCAGGTCCAGGTAGCAAGGTTGAGTACAAAGGGCTAGGAGTTGTTCCAACCTATTTGTTTCCTGAGTTCCAGAGGGCGAGTGACATGAGGTGTGACAGCAAGAGATTTATCCAAATGTTTACCCAAATCTCTTCAGCTTCAGATTTCAAGAAATGAGAGTTTGGATCACGTGCTCATTTATTGCCTACTTGCTTGTATGCCTGCATGCGTTCAGGACCTAGGCTTGTTGCAGGGACCACGGTGCCTGGGTGGCTCAGTTGGTTCAGTGTCCGATCTTAATTTTGGTTCAGGTCATGATCTCAGGGTCATGGGATTAAGGCCTGCGTCTGGCTCTGTGCTCACTGGGGAGTCTACTTGTCCCTCACCCTCTGTTCTTCCCCCTGCTCTCACATGTGCTCACTCTCTCTCTCAAATAAGTAAATAAAATCTTAAAAAAAGTATAGCCTAACCTAGAGGGAATCATATGAAAATGACCAATAAACACATAGTTAGGTGATTCCCAGAGTGCCTAGCATGTGAGGTGAGTTTTTATTTTTTAAATATGTATATCTGGGTTCTAGTTATGATGTAAACGATAACCAACAATAAGGTTGATTTCACAAATGTTTTATTAGAAAGGAGTAAGCCAATCTGAAGGCCAGTATTACTTGATAACACAAGATGTCCATGAATGTGGCAGAATCCAGAAGGTGGTTTGTAACTGACTGTAGTTTGAAAAATGCTAATGAGGGGCACCTGGCTGGCTCAGTTGTTAAGTGTCTGCCTTTGGCTCAGATCATGATCCTGGAGTCCCCGGGATCGAGCCCCACATCGGGCTCCCTGCTTGGTGGGAAGCCTGCTCCTCCCTCTCTCACTCCCCCTGCTTGTGTTCCCTCTCTGGCTGTGTTTCTCTGTGTCAAATAAATAAATAAAATCTTTTAAAAAAGAAATGCTAATGAGAGCTGGACCTGGAGGGGACCCCAAACCCAGATGGGTAGAAGGAACACAGAAAGGGTCCCACCAGAAGTCCAGACACATTCCAGTTAAAACTATTCTGGTTCAGTCTTGAAAATACTAAAACGCAGGGCGCCTGGGTGGCTCAGTTGGTTAAGCGACTGCCTTCGGCTCAGGTCATGATCCCAGAGACCCGGGATCAAGTCCCACATCGGGCTGCCTGCTCAGCGGGAAGCCTGCTTCTCCCTCTCTCACTCCCCGTGCTTGTGTTCCCTCTCTCGCTGTGTTTCTCTCTGTCAAATAAATAAAATCTTTAAAAAAAAAAAAAGAAGAAGAAAAGAAAAGAAAATACTAAAAAGCTAGTCATTTAGGCTGTCCTTGCCCCACAGCAACCAAGCATGATGCTTGGCTAACTGGTGAAGCTGATTGGTGAAGAATTCCTTTAGGCTCTTGATTTCAATTGCTTGGGGCGATTTTCCTGAATTTGTTGGGTTTCTAACCTGTAGAAGGTCCTGTTGTAGGTTTTACTGTTTTTGATGCAGGCAAGAGCAGAAAGAGTCTTAGCTTAGTCATCAGTCAGCCACGACTGAAGGTGGAGTTTCCTTCCAGCTTAAATTCTGAGACTTGTCTTTTTTTTTTTTTTTTTTTTTTTTTTTTTTTTTTTTTTTTTTTTTTTTTTTTTTTTTGCTGTAGCCTAGGCTGGCTGGCGGGGTTCCGCATGCAGATATTTAGTGCATGCTTGAAGATGCAAATAGTTTGTGGTTTTAATCAGATGAGAAAGTTGAACATGGTGAGTGACTCACATCTATTGCATTTTTACTCTCAGGGTTCTATAAAAATAAAGGTTTCGATCTTTCAACATTATTTTGCAGTTTATTTTTCTGTGGTCAGCAGGACTGACAGTGAAAATACTTAAAAATGTGAGGGAGGAGTCTCATAGAAAGGAATTTTCTTTGCAGCTGTTGCATTGTTATCTGAAGTGAACTTTTGTTCATATGAAAAATTCAAATAGTAACGAGGTACCTACCCTAGACCTCAGCTCTACCTCTGCTAGTGGATCTGCCATCCACAATTTCCCACATACCTATATGCATCTAAATGTAAATACATTTTTAAAACGTACAAATGGGATCAAAATATACTCTTGCAGCCTCTGACTTTTTTCCATTTTACCATATGTTTCACAATGCTTTTTGAACTGTTGCATAATTTATTTACCCAGTGGTCTGTCATGGATATTTAGAGTTGTTTCTAGGTTTTTGTGATTGGTTGGTTGAAGAAAGGTGGGTTTATGCATAATTTTAGCTTTTGTATGTGCTTTATAATTATTAGGACTGAAGACACCCATTTCCTCAGTGGGCACCATTTTGGATGTGGCATCTGTCCAGTAGTGAGTAAAGGATACTGTGGTCCCAGCCTTCTGCTGGATGGTTCATTGGTGGAATGGTACAGATAAGAATTTGGAAATTTTCGGGGTGCCTGGGTGGCTCAGTTGGTTAAGCGACTGCCTTCGGCTCAGGACATGATCCCAGAGACCTGGGATCGAGCCCCACATCAGGCTCCCTGCTTGGCAGGAAGCCTGCTTCTCCCTCTCTTACTCCCCCTGCTTGTGTTCCCTCTCTGGCTGTGTTTCTCTCTGTCAAATAAATAAAATCTTAAAAAAAAAAAAAAAAGAATTTGGAAATTTTCTCATCAACGGCAACCTCTTAATCTCTTAGTCCCAAGGGTAGTCAAGTGACCTCTATTGAGTGCTCCATACATGTAATGGGTTAAGATCACAGAATTTGGGCTCCTTATGGAAAGATATCTTTTGAATATATTAATTGTCAGATGCTAGATGGTGGAAAAGACCTATGGTGAAAAGACCATAGGATTTGGAATCAGCAGACAAAATTCAAGTTCAGATCCATTATACTGATTATGTTATCTTTAATGATAGGTGATATTTATGAAATAATGAAAGGTGATAACATCACCTCAGTTTCCTCATCAAAATAGGAATGATATGAACATTAAAATAAATAAGGTCTATGAAAATTCACTCTAAAAAAATCACTGCACAAATATTAGATTATCATTGAACCCAACTCCTTCTTAATAATGAAAAGGAGGCTCAATTGGTTCTAAGTAATTTTCCTAAAGATGTTCATACATCTATAACTTAGTTACTAATCTTCGTACCTTTAGTATGTCTTCAAAAAGTTCAGAAGCAGATCTGAGCCTAAAAAAAAGGAGCATTAGAAAGAACCAGCAAATGTTGTGCCTTAATTACTTTTATTTTTCTCACCTGTCATTTGTGCTTCAGTTGTCACATCTCCATTTTCATGGGACCTTGAATATGTAAAGACCAGTTTTCTGTCAGTCTTCTGTGATTTATGGTGCTTGCTCTGTAATTTCTTCATTTTGGTGCTTCAGGCATGGAATGAAATCTTATTAGTTTGAATTTGCAGTTGCTTATTTCAGTGACTCACCACTCCACCCCACCCCCACTGTGCGTGCGTGACACACACACACACACACACACACACACACACACACACACAAGGACACACTGGAAATGGGCTCCGAATTTTAAAAAGTAAATAAAATAAAGTCAAGCCACAAGTACGAGAAGACATTCACCAACTGAAAACAACTTCTCACACTGGCTGGTAGGCAGTGGCTTCTAGAATGTTCTGAAATAACTGTAACAAAAAGCTGTTTAAAGCTGCCACAGAGCCTCACCCCCACCCCCACACTTCCAGGGAGAAGAGGGGATAGTACACAGGTAAACAAGAACACAGCCCAGTGTCCCCGTCTCTCATAAATAAAAGTGTTGATCTGAAAAGCCTCCACAGCTAAAAACTGCTTTAAAAAGAGTCTGCCACTCCTGGTTTGTAGCTATGGCTTCTCTGTCACCTGCATGGTCACCCCCTGGCTGCCCCGCAGAACCCAGGTCGGGCAGAGCTGGGAGGGGTCCCAAGCGGAGAATGTTAGTTATCCCCCTAGGGGTTCTCTGGAATCAGTGCTGGAAGGCATTGTTGGTCGCATTTTGCAGCAAAGGACCTCAAAGACACAAAGAGGTGTTTGGGGGACCCATTTTGATGTCTAGTTTCTCTCTTCAAAATGTGATGAAATTCACAGATCATGATATTCACCTTTTTGAGGAATGTAATTCGATGGTTTTTAGTGTATTCATGAAGTTGTGCAACCCTTTCCTTGATTTACTTTCAGAATAGTTTCATCTCCCGCAAAAGAAGCCCCATCCCCATTCCCGTCCCCTCTAGCCCCAGACGCCCACTGATCTACTTTCTGTCGCTATGGATTTGCCTATGCTGAACATCTCATATACATGGAATAAGACAATATTTGTCTTTTTCTCCTCTGGCTGCTTTCACTTACCATACTGTTTTCAAAGTTCATCCATGTTATAGCTGTGTCTGTACTTCATTGCTTTTTGTGAACACATAATATCCCGTTGTAAGGATATACCCCATTTTGTTTCTCCATTCATCAGTTGATGGATATTTGCGTTGTTTGTTTAAATTTCATGGCTACTGTGAAGGATGATGCTAAGACCATTCATGGGCAAGTTTCTGCGAAGACATAGATTTTCCAGTTCTAAGGGGGACATACCTAGAAGAGGAAAGATTTCCTGTCTGGTCTTTCTTTATCTAAATCATCAGATCAGTAATCTGAGAAGCAGAGGGATGAGCTTAATTTGGTCGGACTAAGAAACAAGATGGATATGTAAGGCCAGAGAAGCTGTGGTCTTTGGATTACATGTTAGTGTTCTCTAGTCTCCAGCCGTTAAAGAATGATGTAACTCAATTCCTGACTTCTTAAAAATAAATCCATGGATAGGGATAGGTTAACTGTAAATCCAGGACTCACAATGTTTTTGCCCCATGAGACCTGAGGGACACACTTTTGTTATTGTGATTCTGTGTTATTGCGAGCTTTGGTTATAGGAGGAAGGAATAAAGATGTTAAAGTTTATTGAAGAAAGAGAGAGAGAGAGAGAGAGAGAGAGAGAGATCTCTGCAAAGTGATCACAGGAGGTGTGGCCACCAGAAAGTGGAAGAGAGAGAAGGATGGTGGGGGGATGTAAGGATTTAGCTTTTATTATAGAAACAGTGGAGCCTTTACACCCCGGGGATGGGGACGCTTTGCACGGAGGAGGGCAAATGGGAACAGCTGCTAATCTCATTGTATAAAAAAAAGAATGAGTAACTGCCTTACTAGTAATTACATTTTTGCAAGGATCCTCTATTTTCGAAACTATCGAGGTTTTATTTATACTGGTGTGAAGAGTAGAGTCTTGTTAATCTGAGCTGTGTCAGACACAGCAGAGTCGTCAGTGGGATTGTAAGAACTAGAAAGGGTGGCCACACGAAGAGAACATGAGCTGTCTTCTCTGAGTGTGCCAGATAAGCCCAGATAGTAGACCCCAAACTGAAAGTCCTTCCATGCCGGTAAGATGTGTTTTGTGTTGACAGTATTGGTTTCCCAGAAAAAGCCTTCTGTCTGGTTGGGATCAACACTAACCTAGCCAGACAACTGGATTTTATTCCCCCGACCTATACATTTCCTCTATCTTGTAATCAGGGCAGAAGTAAGAAAAAAAAAAAATAGACTAATTCCTTGTGGTGACAAGGGGCCCAACACCATCCAGGGAACCTAGACAGCTTGCTAAGGCGTTAATGATCTATAATTGCTTCCTGCCTTGCTGCCTCTCATGGATTTTTCCTTCACATACAGGCCTTTGGGGCCTCAGCCCAAAGGAACATGATGGATGATGAAACTTAATTTGGTCCCTTAGGTAGGAGGGCCCTTCAACAATACAGAGTGAAGCCTTCCATCGAGGGCAAGCCATGTCAAGTTAATCATTATACTCTTGAACTGCAAACTAAATGGAGAAATAATTCTTTTCTGCCATAGTAGTCTTTTTTTTTAAAGATTGATTTATTTTAGAAAGCATGCAATCAGGGGTGGCGGGGAGGGGAGAGGGAGAAAAAATCCTTGAGTAGACTCCCCACTGGCTGGAAGCCCCTTCCAGGGACCTGAGCTCATGACCTGAGCTGAAATCAAGAGTCAGCCACCCAACTGACTGAGCCACTCGGGTACCCCTGCCACAGTGCTCTTTTGAACAGACTTGATTTTTTAGAGCAGTTTTAGGCTCATAGCAAAATTGAAAAGTGTAGACAGTTTCCATATACTTCTTCCCCTCAGCCATGCACACCCTCCCTCATTACCATCATCTCACACTAGAGCAGTACATTTGTTAGAACTGATGAGCTTACACTGACACATGATACTCCCCCAAAGACCATAGTCTACAAATCACTCTTGGTGTTGAACATTCTGTGCGTCTGGACAAATGTATAATGATTTGCATCCACCATTACAATATCATATAGAGTAGTTGTACTGCCCTAAATATCCTCTGTGCTCCATCCATTCCTCTTTCCTCCCCTCCAATATCCACCAACCCCTGATCTTTTTACTCCTCCACAGTTTTGCCTTTTCCAGACTATCATATAGATGGAATCCTATAGTGTGTCATCTTCTCAGATTTTTTTTTTAACTTAGCAGTATGGACTTAAGGTTCTCCCATGTCTTCTCATGGCTTGAAAACTCTCTTCTTTTAGGGCTGAATAGTATTCCTTTGCCTGGCTATACCATAGTTTATTTATCCTTTACCTGTTGAAGGACCTCTTGGTTGCTTCTAACTTTTGGCACTTATGAGTGAAGCTTCTATGAACACTCATGGACTGGGTTTTGTGTGGACATAAATTTTCAATTCAATTAGGTTAAATACCAAGGAGTGTGATTGCTGAGTCATATGGTAAGAGGTTGTTTAGTTTTGTCAGAAGCCTCAGAACTGTCCTCCAAAATGGCTATACCATTTTGCCTTCCTACCAGCAAAGAATGAGCATTCCTGTTGCTCCCCCCACATCAGCATTTAGTGTTGTCAGTGCATTAGATTTTGGCCATACTGATATATGTGTAATGATATCTCATTGACTTATTTTGTAATTCCCTAATGACATGTGATGCTTATATCTGCAGTAATGTTTTTAATATATTAGACTTCTTGATTCTGTCAGACCCAGCACAGTTTTTGTTTCTGTTTTTTTAAGCAAGACAATGCTGTTTTATTTTTTATTTTATTTTTTTTTAAGATTTTATTTATTTGTCAGACAGAGAGAGAGACAGAGCACAAGCAGGTGGAGAGGCAGCCAGAAGGAGGCTCCCCACTGAGCAAGGAGACTGATGTGGGACTCTATCTGAGCCGAAGGCAGACGCTTAACCAACTGAGCTACCCAAGTGTCACGACAATGTGGTTTTATTGAAGCAAATAAGGTGCAAAGAAGCCAAGCATACTTCCTGCTAATGTTTCGATTCATAGGCTCCATGAGAATAAAGATCTTGTCTATCTTGTTATTCATGGTTATCCTCAATCCAGCAAAGTGCCTGATCATTCATACACTATTTGCTGAATATAGTGGATTAAATGGGAGTCTTCAAAAACATATGTCTACATCTTAGTATATGGGACCTGTATCTTTTTTTAGAAGAAGAATAATGGGCGAGGAATTCAGTGAAGGATCTTGAGATGAGATTGTCTTAAGATGTGCTAGTGGACCTTCAATCCCGTGGCAAGTGCTCTTATAAGACAATGACAGAGGGAGAGTTGAGATGGACAGAAAAGCAGGAGACAGAAGGAAGAGGAAGAGGCAAAGTGATCACAGGAGGTGTGGCCACCAGAATGTGGAAGAGGCAAAAAAAGGACTCTACCCCAGAACCCCTGGGAGTGTGGCCCCACCGGAAGCTTGACGCAGGCATCTGGTCTCCAAGGCCTAGCCAACCACTCATCTCTTTTCTCTCTCACTGGTTCTACCTATTCTGGATATTTCATGTAAATGGAATCATGCCATATGTGGTCTTTTGTGTCTTTCTTCCTAAACTTAGCACAGTATCACCTCCCTTTATATTCTAAATGTATTGTAGTGCCCCTGTTGCTTTCATTAAATGAGATTCATAGAAAATATGACCTACTTACATAATTTCTAAAAATCTGCCTTCTAATAAGAAGGTGGCTTTTACAATAAGCAAATTCTAGGGTCTGTCTACATAGGGTAATGGGATCCTTGAACCTATGTCCCTGTGTGTCAGCTACGGTGGCATGGACACAGGTGTGTGGCATTAGAGTCTCAAATGTAGCAAGTTGCATTTCCAGTGGTGACCCAATTTCTCCAAATGGTGAGCAATTCTAGATACAGTTCCAAATAAATCAAACTTCATTCTTCCCTCCATTTTGGTTTTTATGTTCCCCAAACCTTCAGTGCATGTTCAAACCTTGTAAGAAAATATTTAGTGTTGACTTGTAACAGAGATTTAGGCCCTCCATTCAGAGGATTACAGATAGGTGTTCACCTACAAGAACGGCGGAGTCCTCAAGACTCACGTTAGACACAAAAAACAATGTTCTAGAATGGTACCATCTTGTGTGTCGAATGGTATACCGCAACCCGACCTTCTTTCTTCATGATGGCAGTGCCTACGATCATTGAGCTAACCAAGAGTGTCTTCCAGGAAACCATATATGTTCCTTGTGAGGACCAGTGGTTTAGCTCTTCTGAATTTAAAGACTTCCACATACAGGATCACCCCTGGGTTCCTAGTCCATCAATTTCTGAGGTTTTTTTTTTCTTTCTCTCTTATTTAAATAACTTATACTTGTCATTCTTCCAACACTTATAAATCTATTCAATATTCTTCCAGGTTAAAACAAAAAAAATTTTTTAAATATGTCTGCTGCCCCGCTTTTGCTGACCTTGAGCCCACTTTTATCTCTCACCCGGATTTTGCAAAATTCTCTTACCTGGTCTCCTTCCCTCTAGTCTTGATGTCTTTGTCCTGACTCTGTCCACAACCCCAGAGGACAGATCAGGTCTGGCTACACCTTTTCCCAAAACCTCCAAGTGGATTGAAGCCCCAGATGGGCTTTCCACACAGTGTCTCACAGCCAGGCCCACCCCACATCCCTCCTCATCCTTGAGAAAACTTTTGGAATATTGACATGTCAAACCATCCCAGGGCTCAATGGGATGGTGGAGGTGAGGCCTTTGGGAGGCGCCTGGGTCATGAGGGTAGAGCCCTCACAAACAGGATTAGTGCCCTTGCAAAAGGAACAGTCCACAGGGAGTCTGCTTCTCCCTCATTCCTTCTGCCACGGAGAACCCAGTGAGTAGATGGGTCTCTGTAGATGAGCCAGGAAGCAGGTCCCCACCAGACCCCAAATCTGCTGGTGCTTTGATCTTGGACTTTCCATCCTCCAAAATGTGAGAAATAAATTTCCATTGTTTATAAGCCACCAGGCTATGTTTGGTTGTTATGGCAACCCAAGCTAAGACAGGCACTTTTTGAGATGTGATTGACATACAGTAAAATGCACGTCTTTAACAGCTTTATTGAGGTATAATGCACATACCGTACAGTTCACTCATTGAAACTATCCAATTCCACAATTTTTAGTGTATTCACAAAGTTTATACATATTTTTTTAAGATTTTGTTATTTATTTTTATGAGAGAACACAAGCAGGGGGAGGGTCAGAGGGAGAAGCAGACTACCCGCTGAGCAGGGAGCCTGACGTGGGACTCGATCTGGGGACCTGAGCCGAAAAGCAGATGCTTAACTGACTGAGCCACCCAGGTGTCCCAACAAACTTTACACATATTTAAAATGTATGAGTCAGAATATTTTTGCATCTGTATATATCACTGAAATTATTACAACTGTTAAGAAAGATATCCATCACCCCTAAAAGTATCCTCATGCCCATTTGTAATTTCTTTCCTCTTTTCTTGGCAACCATAGGTCTGCTTTCTGTGCTATAAGGTTAAACCACTTTCAAGAATTTTATAAAAACAGCATTATATAGTATGGTGTTTTTTTTTCCTTTCTTTTTGTTCTGGCTTCTTCATTTGGTCTCTGCATATATACATATCCAGAAAATTCATTGGATACTTTTGTTCAAAGCATTTTTGGGAAGATTTTTATTTATTTATTTATTTATTTATTTATTTATTTATTTATTTATTTATTTATTTGACACAGAGAGAGAG
Organism: Spilogale gracilis; assembly: GCA_004023965.1. Taxonomy (NCBI): domain Eukaryota; kingdom Metazoa; phylum Chordata; class Mammalia; order Carnivora; family Mephitidae; genus Spilogale; species Spilogale gracilis. The sequence continues at coordinate 5,156 of PITA01008225.1, read as the reverse complement.
AGATCACAAACAGGCAGAGAGAAAGAGGGGGAAGCAGGCTCCCTGCTGAGCAGAGAGCCCGATGTAGGACTCGATCTCAGGACCCTGAGATCATAACCCGAGCCAAATGCAGAGTCTTAACCCTCCGAGCCACGCAGGCGCCCCTCAAAGCATTTTTGCTTTATGATGAGATCGTCTGTTTTCTCCACTCAAGGATGGGAACCTAACACAGGACTGGGCACATCATTGCTTCGCTGTAGTGAATGCAAAGACAGAGAGGGGACTCCCCAATCCCCAAGTGGTCCTCCTTTCCTATGGCTTGAAACATATAGCTCTATTTTCTGTTCAAAGAGAGCTGTCATTACAGCAATCGTTACTCGAAAATTATCAATCAGATACAATGTGATGCTGTGGTAATATTGTTGAAAGAAAATGAACAATTGTCCTAATTCCTAAAAGAATCCTTCAAACACAGAAGGCAAAATAGAAATGAAGTCAGAAGGATTTGTGAATGTCAAGGAAATTTAAAACTGTGTCTGAAGGCCTCCCTGGCTGTCTTCACCTAATGATTCTAAGGGTCCCCGTCTGAGGATTTTAAGAATTTTTAAGCAAAGCAGCGTTATTAGGCCTGCAGTGTTTTATTTCAGCCGGTGAGTGGGGAAGGGACAATGTTGAGAAATGTACCTCAAGCAGCTTCTGAGACATTCCTGGTCATCAGTGATGGCTGGGAGGGTTCCAACTGCACACATAATTGTCTGATGTGGGTTTTACAGGTTCACAGGAGGGAGGCGGAAACATGAAAGAGTGAGTCGGTTTCCAGGACAGTAGTTCCTGGTAATAAGGGGATGGTAAAGAGGTTGAATTTCAAAGTCCAATTAGAAATCACAGCTACGGAATTCAGTGATTGTCACTGAGGCTTTACAGCCTGTGGTCCGGCCTGCTGTGCACAGACGGGTGGCTCTTGGTTTCTTAACCCAGAGCAAAACGGCAGCGGCGCCTTCTGGGGGATGTGCGTATGCTGGGATAATGCTCTGAATTAAATGAATTAAAAGAAAGCACCAGAATGTGGAAAGCCCAAAGCAATCTGGCTGACTAATGAAAGTTATTTTCAAATAGGCCTTCATCGTGGGTTTTATTCCAAAACAAGGTAATTCCACCCAACATGAGCTAAATAAAGCCCTAGTAAAATCAATAGGGTCACGGTGATGACACCAGGGTTTATGATTAAAGCCCATGACAAAGCGACCCGTGCGAGGACGCAGGGTCGAACAGGGCTGCTCAGATTTTCGTGTGCACGTGAACCACCTGGAAGTCTGTGGCCACGGGGTTCTAACTCAGTCCGTCCAGGAGGCTGGAGCCCGAGATTCTGCCTTTGAAACCAGCGCCCAGGGGGCGCGCACGCTGCTTGTCCTTAGACCACACTTGGAGGCTGCAAACGCAGACTTGGGGAAATGGGTTGCTTTTCCCTCTTTATCACAGATCCTGAAATCACCCTGTAAAGTTCACTGACAAAATGAGTCTGTAGTTATAGCCCTGTTCCTCTCTGAAGGGCACAGAAGCCAAATTCTGGTTTCTATCTTGTGCTCTAAGAAAAAGAAAGGGGGGCAGTCTTCTCGTTTATGCCATCATGAAAAACCATTTGAAAAAACGGCAGATTGAGTTGTCTTTATTTTAGGCTTGAAAATACGCATACCATTTATTTTCCTGATGCCTCTGATGACAAAAGAAATTAAATTTTATCCAGTATGTTACCCACATGCATCAGGAATAACAGGCATTCACAACTTTTTAGAGCAGGAATTCTGTTAAGAACAGTCCCTTTTCTGGTTAAAACTTGAAAGTGAAAATGTCTGATTGGAAAACTGTCCTGCGTTTGAGGTATTTTCATGGTAGCGTCAGCCACAGATTTTGAAGCAAAACTCCCTGGTTTTGAATCTGATCCTCCACTTCCTATAGACAGTAGTCACTCCCCCTTAAAATGGGTCTGCATTTTCTGGTGTTACTGGATTAAGTGAATGACTATTTGCAAAGCTCTTATTTGGTTGGACTCACCTCAGTCCTTCGGTTTTGCAGCTGGTGATGTATATTGGTCAGGTGGCCAAGGACATCTTGAAGTGGCCACGTCCTCTCTCCCCTCCGGTGGTGAAGCTGGAGAAGAGGGTGATTGAGGAGTACGGAATGCCGTCGACGCACGCCATGGCAGCCACCGTCATATCCTTCACCCTCCTCCTGTCTACTATGGACAGGTACCAGGTGAGGCCCCCTGACTCCTCTGCCCGCGGTGTAAGCTCGTCCACGCAGGGAGGCAGCAAAGAGAGGTTTTGCTTCAGAATTTTCCTTATTGAGGGATTTTGAGGTTTATAAAATGAAGACTATGGGGGATTGAAATGTCTTGAGCCATCAGTGACAATTTCTTCATAGAGAAAGTGACATATGGCTTAGCATCCAAATGAGGCCATGCCTCAGGGTGAAAGTGATACCCTCAGCAACAATACCCCCACAGTGAGACAAGGGGACTATCTCGAGAGCCAGGGTCTGGAGTCTCCCCAGAAGATCATGGTCACCCTGAGATGCCCGACTAGAGAGCACATGATCGGTTCTCTCCTCTTCTATTTGCAGCTGATATGAGGGGCTTATGATCCTCCAGGGCTGAGATGATTCCCCAGATAAATCCTCCTGCTAGATTCTCCTGGGCCTGGGGCAGGAAAGAGTCTATGTCCCAAACTGGCTCCCAAAGATGCCTCTGCCCCTGGTTAGGGCTCAACCACTAGAAATAATGGTTCCATGCTTTCTAAAGCACTCTCTAAATGATGGCAGATTGATAAATGTTGCAAATACAAGAATTTAACTTAATTACTATCTCCCTAGATGCCAGTTACAGTCAGACCTTTTAAAAGTTACTTTAGTACTGCAGTGAAGTTTTCTTTTCCTCTGAGTTTGTACTTCATTTCATAAATGTTACCATTTGCTCTCTGGACAATTTAGATTTCCCTAAACCTAGCTTTCTTGTATGTTGACAGTAGCGTTTCGCCTCGTCCCTTCACCCTCGAAACCTGGGGACATTCTGTGCTCCAACTTGTGCAAAACTAGGGGAGTTCACCTGATGTGGTTGGACAAGGACAAGATGAGGGTTGGGTCCTGGCTCTCCCTCTGCGTCTTCTGCGTGGTCACCTGCGGGTCAGACCTCAGTTTCCTGGATGGTGAAGGGACAGGTCTAAGGAATATGTCCAGCTAGGTGTAATCTTCTATCATAACTTACTTACATGTCATGCCAGGATCAGAGATGTCCGAGACCTCCAGCACTGTCTGAGTTCCCTTAACGCAGACTTCTGAGCTATGTCGTATGTGGGACATCTGCCCCAGAAGGACATGGGGAGGGGACAGGCCCCCAGCAGGCTGCTCTCAGCATCCAGAGAGTTCTCGTGCAGGAAAAAAAGCCCCAAGGAGCTGCTGACCACAAGAACACACGACAGCCACCATTGATAGACTCATTTCAAGGCCACCTGGTCCTTCTCAAAACACTCTTTTCAGCTCATAGGATGCAACAGTTTTCAAGCTGACTTGTTATGGATGTCTCTCCTATTCAATTTTTAATGGTAAATATATTTAGCTACTTAGGTTATTCGCTGTAAACAGTTCTAAATATGGTTTATTTATATGACTACGTGTTCAGGCTAATGCCCAAACTCTAATTCCTGAATGCATTAACTGGTTCATTTTTAACACTTTTTCTTAAATTAAAATCCAAGACCCGGTTAATGATAAATGTTCAGAAGCGACCTACGACCATGTGTAATTGTTCTTCCATCTTGCATCAGAAAGAACGTGCTGGGCTTAGATTCGGAAGAGGTGGCTTCTGGTTCTGATTCTTCCCCTTCCGGGCTGTGTGACCTTGGGCAGGTCGTTTGGCCTCTCTGGGGCCAGCTCCTATTGTGAGGATCCAGTGAGATGATGAATGGGGAAGTGCTGAAGTTCAATAGCGACGTAACTGATTATCAAGGTTAAGGGGTCTCCTCAGGTGGGGAAGAGAGCTAATAATAGAACCCGCTTCATGGGGTTGTATGAAGATGGGAGGAGCCAGTGGCTCTACGGTGCTTCACATAATGAACACAGCACTCTGTTGTCTTTATTCTTTTCACCAGGGAACACCTGGTGTTCATGCTTGAGGCACATGCATTATGTCTCTGCATCTTCATTTTAAGCAAGATATCCCATATTCCTTTTACGACTCCGCAGCAGCCGGATTGCTCTCAGCCCTGTTGGTACCCAGCGGCAAACGCTGAGGGGTAGTAGAGTCTGGATTTTTGCTTCCACATCTGTATGTAAAGGTTTCCCCTGCTTAGCCTGGGCTGGGCTTCCTTAGGAAACTTTACCATGCCACACTCCATGGGAAGTCGTCGGCTGCCCCTCCCGGTGATAGGACTGTCCCTCTACCTGCCCCTCGCTCCATACTCTACACTTCGTGGATGTTATGCTAAGAATAGGTGGAAATAAAGGATGATTTACTTCACGAAAACTGTCATTGCCAAGTCTGTGGTCATGAGGCCTAAAGCCGCGTTCTAACCATGTCTGATTTGTAGGTTTATATGGTGTGAAACTTCCTCCCAGAACTGTGGTCGTGGGCGTCTTCCTCTCCTCTTTGCCCTTTTCCCCATTTTTCAAGTGGTTTGAGACCATCAGACTGCTGGTGTAGGGAAACTGAGGTTGAGACTAGCAGTCACTGGGTGGGAATCCTTTCCTCCCCCAGTGTCAGACCGTGTGAGTATGATCTCATCGCCTTGTTTTCTCTTCTCCCCTCACAGTACCCCTTTGCTCTGGGACTGCTGATGGCTGTGGTCTTTTCTACGTTGGTGTGTCTCAGCAGACTCTACACCGGGATGCACACGGTGCTGGTAAGTCTGGAGGGCAGGCCTTCGGGTGACTGTCCCTATGACACTGTGGCCAGTCCTTCAGGGTGTTCTTCATACTGCATTACTTCTTTTTTTTTTTTTTTTTTTTAAGATTTTATTTATTTGACAGCGAGAAACACAGCGAGAGAGGGAACACAAGCAGGGGGAGTGAGAGAGGGAGAAGCAGGCTTCCTGCCGAGCAGGGAGCCCGATGTGGGACTCGATCCCGGGTCTCCGGGATCATGACCTGAGCCGAAGGCAGTTGCTTAACCAACTGAGCCACCCAGG